>MU190713.1:16393-40739 GCA_016904865.1 Pissodes strobi | reverse complement strand
TGCAAATATTCTGTTTCGGTATTGTGGATAAAACTCTGTTTTAGTAAGAAAATTAAGTTGATGGTGGTGGCCCGAACACGAAACGCCGGAGGTGAATCTGAAGAAAAAATATAAAACTTTTGAATTTAAACTGTTTCTCGAAAATGAACAGTTTTCATAAATCACCCTGTATCTTAGAAACAGGAATTTGACAACACGGTGGAGGGGTCTTGAATGGGCATCAAAAAAGGCAACTTTTCTCTAATTTAAATGAGCTTGTAGCACTTACCTTTTCAGAGATAGCCATAGTGGCACATGCTATTTAAGACACCCTGTATATTGTATTTATAAAATTGTAAAAGTGGTAACGTTGAATAAATAAATAAATAAAATCGTCATAAAAACTCCTAAACTAGAGTAGTTTCATAGTCAAATACATAATGAAATATATACAAGCAAAACATCTTTTTTCAGTAAAAAAAAGTAGGTAAAACTGGTAAACAGAATAAGTACTCTTATTAAAAACAAGTAACCTATACAGTAGGTACCACGTTAAATAGTCAAATACATAAAAAGAGATATACCTACTACTAGGACGAACCTAGATGAGTATGAAAAGAGGTGGCCCCATTAAATGACTACAAAATACTCATACTGTAGCAATCATTGTTATTTTTTTCGTAGCCACCTACAAGGCAAAAACTATAACTGCATACAAAATACTGAGTATTTTTATTGAAATAAAATAGCTTTCAAATTAAGTATTTTAAACATGATTTTAGAGCCAAAGTTAAAAAAAAATGAAACGGAAAAGTATAAAAAAAATTCAACCCTGTGTAACATATCTTGTCATATTTCATATATATGTATGTAGGCGGTTATATATTATTTGTCTTGCTTACTTTTAACTCCAAAATTTAATTTTGGAGGTCTGTGACTATCACACGAATCAGAATCTTCTGAATCATCTGGAAAAACTTTCTTTCGCAACTTTATCCGTTTTCGTTTCAATGGCAGATCTTCATTATCAGTGGTGTCTAAGTTTGACTTACATTCAGCTGAACGTAATTTTTTTAGAGCTTTGTCAAGGTCATCTTAAAAACAAAGAGTAAAAGATTAGTATTGTCTTTACTCTCTTGTTGTGATATTTAAAAACAAAAATAATAAATAAAAATAAAGTCTTAATATATTTAATTGTTTTCCATTATTTTCCTGAAAAATCTTCAACGACTTGGAGAAATTAAAAAAAAATTATGGATACGTAATAGTTTTCTGAAAGTTTGAAGTGTTTTTTACTTTACTTTTTTGATATGTTTGAATTTTTTGTAAAATAAATAGGGTACTTAACATATTTATAATAATAAAGTATAAGTATAACTTAAGGGTAGTATAACGTGTGTTCAGTGTCTTCTACCGAGGACTGAACAGGGCCTTGTTACTTTTGACCTTCCTTGTATTTAAAAACAAATCCAAAATAGCTGATGGGTGTTTCTTTTTCTGCAGAATCCAAAAATTACATCATTTAAAAGCTCTTATCTCATATAGTAGGCTCCTACATTTTGGTGCAATTCAGTCAAGCTATTTCAAAAAGGCGACCGTTTAAAAGTACCAACATATCTCTATTTAGCTAAATGTAGGTAATTACCAACTATTAAGTATTTGTTTTTATATTTTTTATTTAATACTAACTGTTTTAGGGCAAATGGTAACTAACCAACATTCAAGAGTTTGCTTTAAAAACAGATTTTTTGCTGGAAAATTTTTTTTCCATATAAATATGAAAGAGATGAGACGAAATATGATGGCAGGAATTTTGTTTTGATATGATGGAAAGAACCAATATAGTGAATTTTTAAGAAATATTTGTTTTGACATTATTTACGTTAAACAAGGACCCCAATTTTCAAAATTACCGATATACTTACTGAAAAAAAAAAAGAAAACGAACACAGATTTGTCAAAACAAAAACCCAGTATCCACAGAAAGTAATTTTTTGAGTGGGGATTCTCTTAATCAAAATGTGAATGTAGAAGATTATTTGGAATTACCTACTCAAAAATCTTTCACTTTAAATGGTACCGCCAGGGAGAATTGAAAAATTTGGTGCCAAATGGATGGGTGTCCGGCACATAATACCTTAGGTGTTAGGAAATATTTAAACTATGTTGCGAAAATACAATCTTTATTTACTGGCCTATGTCATTATAGCATGTAAAAGCCATAATTCACCTTGAGATTCGTTGTTATACTTTTGTTTAACTTAACCTAATTTTGCATGCCTAAATCCACCTTTAATCTTTTCGATGTACAAACTTAATAGTAATAAAACAGTAAATTTCGGAATGATAACTTCATTTGACAGTCAACTTTTACTTTGAGTGGTGCCCGTAAATATGGGGCGATAAGAAAGGGAAAAAAATCAAAAAGATATCGGCAATAACTCATAAACTGATTATTCAAAAATATCTTAAGTTATTTGGTTGTGGTTTTTAGTGCTCTTCAATTAAACTAAATAGATTTTTTCCAAAATAATTGACTCCATTAAAAACTGCATGGGATTAAATCCTGTCCAAGTATAAAACACCCGTTATAATTTTTTTTGTTGCGCACATTACGAAAATGGGGTGCGGTTCTGAACCACCACGTCGCTATATATACGCCCCTGTGAGAAATAATAAACTTTCTAGGCAAATGAATATCTACCTGTTTCATAAAATGTTCTTGAAATGGGGTGCAAATCCCAAGAATATTCTGCAAGTTTCTTTTTCCTTAAAATTCGGACATAAGCCAAAGAATCATCTGTCGAAGGCCAATGGCAATTTGTTTTTTCTGGGGTTAGCCACGTATTAAGTATAACCGCCACCTCCTCATTCTCAAACTCAACCACCTTGTATGACATTCCTACAAAACAGGCCTATTTAATAGTACACTGGACAATAGGTAGGTATTTAAAAGTATTTTAAAAATTGAAACAGAAATGCTGGCCATACCCTACTTATATTAAACACCAAAGCTAAAACCATGAACCAAAACAAACTTAACCTCTAGTTATAGTTATTAATATAGTCAAAGTTTATTACTAAATATTTTTTAGTACACTTTGCTAAAATTTATACTACTTTTTATTTTAGCTCAAATTAATGGCCATAGATAGCTAGATACTGTTTGTTTAATTGGGTATTACCCGTAAATAAATGAATACCTAAATCCAGATATAAAAACATGGGTTTGAATCTGCGTCAGCCTCGCCGTGTGCTCTATTTTTTTAACAACTATTAATAAATAATGTCCAGTAAATTTTACTTACCTGTGAATTATTGTGGACGGATTCAATCACAACACAACACAATTTGATTATTTATTAACTACGTTAACCCTCAAACTACTACTACTAATTACTAATAACAATAACCACAAAATATCCCCCCTGATTTTATGCTAATAACGAGCCACTTTTCAGTTTTCTTACTTACGAAACAAACGACTAGACTAACAGACGCCAGACGCTGACGAGAGGGAGGAATACATTTATACAAGATGGAAGATGGAACTGCTGGAACCAAAATGGTCTGGCCTGGCCGCGCGCATGGCGCGACGTTGCCAAGTAATAGAAACTGAAAATGTTTCACATTAAATTTTTAATGCTTACGAAAGTTTAAGAATTAATGATTTTACATACAAAATCATAACCCTAACTCGTCGTAAACCTTTATAGCAATTTCCTTTTTAATGCGAAAATGGTAGCATTACTCACATTACTGGTTTATTGATAATTATTGGTACAGTATAACAAGGAATGAAAGATAAACGCACTGCTCCGGCAACGCCAGATTTGGAGGGAAATTTAAAATGCTAGAATCATAATCTGGGCAAATGATCAGTAGTATATGAATTTTAATTTTTAATTATTGTAGTTTGATTTCTATATACCTAGTAACAGTAAAATCGAACGTTCTTACCTTTTTATTTATTTATTTATTTTTGATTAATAATTATTTAGGTACACATATATTACTTTTGTAACTTTCGATCAAACTTTTAAATTAAGCTGTCAAATCTAGACAAGCTTCAACTTTTTGCCAAAATTACTAGTGTTTTTGCATACAACCGTGGCCAAAAAAATTTAGAGGACTCGTGATTTGTGCGGACGTCATAATGACGTGATTATTGTGGGGTTATAAAAACGCTATTTCAAAAACGTTTTTTTCACGTGAGTATTTAGTTACTAAGTGACCTCACTTTAAAGTCGTTTACGGCAAGCCGTCTTAAGGTTAAATTTTGCGGTACCAAAAAGGTTTCATAGATGACGTTTTATAAAGGTATAATGAAATGACGTTTATTTCACGTCATATTTAGGACACTGTAATGACCTCACCAAATTTTGACCATATATCGACGTTTTTATCACGTCACACGTCATCTTATGGTTGCCTGGGGAGTAGTGGAGGACAGCTCCGTTCGCAAAGCCATCTCCGAAAACTGACTATTTCGCAGAAAATGTGAGAGAAATACTCGTAGCGCGAGTAATGACGTGTTAAGACCTTTAAGAAGCTATAAATTTACTTTACTAGCTTAATATGTCCTTTTTATATTTAAATTCCCACAATATTTGTCAGGTACTTTGAACCTTCTGCTTTATACATGTTTTAATAGATGAATCAAGTTACAAACTGTCAAATAAATTATTTTAATAGGTATTACCTTTATTTATAATGTTTTTGAATTTAGTATACGTTACTATTTTGTATAACTTTATTACATAGTTTTATTCATTTGAATCACGAATTAAAAATTACCTTAATCGCCCTTTGAAATATCGTGTATCAAATCATAACCGAGGAAATAATTTTGCATCAGCTAATACTTTTTGAATCTCCCCTCACAGACTGCTCGCTGCTGCAGGTAGAGTAAAAACTAATTTTTTACCGTGCTGCGGCTTTTGCGTTTGATCCAAAAACATCAAACGATTTTTGCTGAGTGAATCTACTCGATATTATTTGTACTCTGGCGTGGCGGATCTATTAATGAGACTCGAGTTCTGGAGAACAATCGGTCAATCCTGCTTATGGAGTCTCTTCACTTCATGATTGCGTCGCACTACCAAGATAAATTTGATTTAAGCATTCTTCCAATTTCAAATAAAACAAGCGATCTATAATCGATACACAGTCTTTTTTCGTCGTTCTTTTTAAACTCTCTGATAATTTTGGTTTTTTAGTTCCTCTACAATATTCCTGACTATTAGCTCTCTGTCGCCGGATATCTTCGAGCCATGTGTGTTACCTCAGGTTTGTTTAATGTTAACTCTATTGTTGGCTTTCACTTCGGCGACTCGAGTTCAAACCCCGTCGATTTTTTTTAAGGTGATATTTCTAAACAGTGTTTTCTTGAATTTGGGTATGTCTTGGGTTAGTTTGGGTTAGCACCTGGTTAGTTCCTTTTCTGGAGCCCCCGTGGCGAGCGAAGCGAGCAGAGGGCCATACGAAAAGTCCTATTCAGGGCCGTGTCTAGCGGCCGGCCATTTCGTGCCCCGCACGAAGGCGCCACCCCGGAGGGGCGCCAAATTAGCCCGCCGTAGTGTTTTAAATATTCCTAGCAAAAGCACCGACAGTGATACGAAGCACCGACAGCGATACGAAGCACCGACAGTGATACAAGTATTTCCGAGGAAGAGATGGACGAAAACTTGGACAAATACAGTGTAAGAAGCCCTTTTCAATCCGAATCTGACGTTGTAGGTAATGAACCAAAATCTGTTGGTAGCATAGGGGGATTTAAACGATCCTGCGAATTGGCCATCACCTCTTACGCAAAGCTATATAGAGTTTCTGATAGGAGAATATAATGGCGAAAGACTAATTTAAAAAAAATAGATCAGTTCCAAAAAATTGAGCGGTAGTTTCTCGTTAGTTTATTTAAAGAGAAAATTAAACAATGGCGAAAAATTAGTTCGACAATGGTTATTATATTCCTCAAAGTTAGAAAGCATTTTTTTTCTGTTGTAAAATTTTTGGGCAGAATTTAAACATTTCTCTAACAGATGACAAGAGATTTTCTGATTGGAAACATGTTTCTGACACTCTTTCTAAGCACGAAAAATAAGCATCTTATTTAAAAAATTTTCAACTTGGAAGTCAACTAAACTTTCATTAAAAAATAAAACAAACATGGACGCTACTCAACAGATACTATTTGAAATGGAAAGAAGACACTGGCATCAGGGCCTATTTTCCAAGGAGTTGGGCTCTAGGCCCTAGAAAATTTTCGGGCCCTAATATGACTTCGGCTCCCATTTGATTTTTTTTGTTTCGATTTTGAACTAAAGATATTATTTATAATGTAGTTTTTTATTCAGATTTAAATTAAATTTTTTCTATTATTTATAAATTTCCATTTATTTTAATAAAAAATAACATATTTTAGAAAAACTAGAAAAGAAACACGAAATAAGATAAAAAGGTTTTATTGTACCAAAATATAAATTAGTAAATATAAAATAATTTTGAAATTAACAGAAATATACTGAGGTTAATACTCTTCTTCGAAAAAAGTTTGCATACATAAGAGTAAACACAGCCAGATTTGGGACTGCACTAACCACTCACGGAGGCTTTTTTGCCGTCTACTTCAACTTTGTAAAATGCTGAACTTTGTAAGTGCCTGGTTCTTTCACCGTCAAATTGTTTCGCACTCCCACTTATTTTGTTCTTATATATTTAAAAAAAAAATATTCCTGGAAATTTAAGCTTATATTCTTCAGCCAGTCTGCTAGATCAAGTGGAAAGACTTTTCACCTTCTTGAGAAGTAAGGTCCTTTTATGGTAGCATTGTCAATTTATGAAGTACTGATGTCACCACTGTCACCAGAGTCAGTGTTTTTTATTTGTCGATCTATTATTGCTGGTTGAAGGATTTACTTCTTCATATACTGAACTATACGTTTCTTTCAACACACGATGGCTTTCTTGCTCCATCAGAAGATATGTCAACCTTTAACATTTTTCTGCTTTTCTTTTTCATTTTTCCTTAATTTAATATTCTTCCGCTTCTCACTGCCATTTTCATACTTCTTGTAACTCATCGTACTTATTAATCTGAAATTAAAAACAAAATAAAAATGTTTTCTATTAATTTACTTTAAACTTCAAGACAATAATAATCAAAAAAATCTATTATTACATAGAAGGTATACCTATATAACTTACCTTAAACTTACCTTTAAGGGTAAACAATTTCATGCACGGGTACAAAATGATGATCAACAGTCCGTACGTCACATAAAAATTGAATACATGAGAAAATGTGTATTTTAAACAATATTTTTATAACTATGTAGTCTTTTTATGTTGCACATTTTGGGCCCCACTTGCCATTGGGCCCTAGGCCCGGGCCTAATGGGCCTTATGGTAAAATAGGCCCTGACTGGCACGCCGTTATTGAAGGGCTTATTGTCATCATTCAGTATTTGGCAAATTGTTCTTTACCATTTCGAGGAGTTACTAGTGTTCTTTACGAAAGTAATAACGATAACTTCTTGAAGGCAGTAAAAATGATTGCGAAATTTGATGCGGTAATGTCTGAACATCTACGAAGAATAGAAATCTAGAGACAAAGAGGAAAACGATCACCTAATTACCTCAGTAATATTTTATTTAAAACGAAATTATATCTTTAATGGCTCAAAAAATCATAAAAACAATTGTTAATAATGTAATAGGTTCTAAATACTTTTCCATAATAATTGTCGGCAGCACTCCTGATACCAGCCGTAAAGAACAAATAAAAATTATATTAGATACATCAATATTGCCGATAGAAAGGTTGCAATAGAAGACCACTTCTTGGGATTTTTGAAATTCATGATACCACTTGCCAAGGATTCTTTAAGGTTATTGCAATCGTGTTACCCAAAATGGGGTTAAACTTAAGTGATTTACGCGGTCAGGGGTATGATAACGGCGCAAATATGAAAGGAAAGCACGTCGGTCTACAAATTTTTTTTTAGAAATTAGCCATAAAGCATTTTTTGCACCTTGTGCTGCCCATACGCTTAATTTGGTCGTTAACGATACCTCGAAATTTACTAATGAAATTATTAGTTACTTTGGTTTAATCCAAGAGCTGTATGTCTTTTTTCTAGCTCTTCTTATAGATGGGATGTTTTAACACAGCATGTTAAAAATTTGTTTTTAAAGTCTGTAAGTGACACAAGATGGGAAAGCCGAGTTAATGAAATAAAACCACTAAGATTCCATTTAGGAGAAGTTACTCAGTCGCTTTCATAAATAGAAAATGACCAGTCAAGGGAGTTAAGTACAAGACATCAAGCTGGTGCTTTAATAACAAAAACTCAGAGCTTTCATTTCTTGCTTTCGACTGTTCTCTGGTATGAAGTTATTTCCAAAGTTAATGTTGCAAGTAAAATTCTACAAACTTCGAATATAGACTTACATTCGGCTACTGATACTTTGGACAAACTTTTAGGCCATTTAAAATGTTTAAGAAGTGACGAGAATTTTGACGTTTGCTATGGAATATCATCAAACCTATCACAAGAAATGAATATACAGGGTGTCCGTAAATAGCATCGCCAAATTACAGAGGGTGATTCTACATAAGAAAACATGAACATTTTTTCATATGAACATGGGTCCGAAAATGCATAGTTTCCAAGATACAGAGTGTCAAACTTTTTATAAAAAATAAGTTTTTTGTTAATATCTTAAGTATGATTTTACTGATTTTGTTGAAATTTGGCAGGGTTATCTGTAGTAATAAGGGGCTTATTTAGCCTTAATTAGATTAAAAATATAAAGTCCAGTGGCCTCCCGGAGGGCATCATTCCGAATATTATTGACAAAAAAAGTGTGCGCCTCTGACTTTTTCAAACATTTTATATTTTGTTCGTATTAAGCAACTAAAAATACAATATATTTGATTCTTGACTTGTTTTCGTATCTTGCGTCATTTTCGATAAAAAAAGGAAAAAACCGGTTTATTACATTTCCAAACTTTTTTGATAAAATCGATATTTTTATTTATATCTTAAATATGCATTTACCGATTTTCTTTAGGGCACCAAATTCTACATCAAACGCTGTAATAAACTGGTTTTATTTTTTTTCTCGAAAACGAAGCAAGATACGAAAACAAATTGAGAAACAAAAATGTTGCACTTTTAGTTGCTTAATACGAAAAAAATATAAAATGTTTAAAAGAGTCAGTGGCGCACATTTCTTTGTCAATAATATTCGTTATGATGCCCCCCGGGACGCCAATGGACATTATATTTTTAATCTAATAAAGGCTAAATGAGCCGCCTATTACTACAGATAACTCTATTAAATTTCAAAAAAATCGGTAAAAGCATATTTAAGATATAAATAAAAATATCGATTTTATCAAAAAAGTTTGGAAATGTAATAAACCGGTTTTTACTTTTTTTTATCGAAAACGACGCAAGATACGAAAACAACTCGAGAATCAAAAATATTGTATTTTTAGTTGTTTAATTCGAAAAAAATATAAAGTGTTTGGAAAAGTCAGCGGCGCACACTTTTTTTGTCAATAATATTCGGTATGATGCTCTCCGGGACGCCACTGGACTTTATATTTTTAATCTAATTAAGGCTAAATGATTCCCTTATTACTACAGATAACCCTGCCAAATTTCAACAATATCAGTAAAATGATATTTAAAATATTAATAAAAAACTGATTTTTTATAAAAAGTTTGACACCCTGTATCTTGGAAACTATGCATTTTCGGACCCATGTTCATGTGAAAAAATGTTCATGTTTTCTTATGTAGAGTTACCCTCTGTAATTTGGCGATGCTATTTCCGGACACCCTGTAGATATAAGCTTTCCACAAATACGTCAAAGAAAAGTAAAAAACTAATTTTTCATATGACCATTCTGATGAAGCAATCAACGACCCCAAAGAAAAATTTAAAAGTCTTTTAATTTGCTCTGTTAGATGTTGCAATAAACTCAATAGAAGAGCCATTTTTGAGTTTAAGAGAACAGTACAACAATTTTGGTTTTTTGTTTTAACTGAAATCATTGGAGGATGAGTTGGATGACGGTGCTGAACTGTATAATGAAATTATGGCTTTAAATTTAAAACCATTTTTAACAGAAAAAAATACCCCATTAGAAGTTTTTAAATATTTATGACAATAATTTACTTTTTATCCGATCGGACGAAAAACGACACCTTTCCGATGTGTTTTCTCACCGCAAAAGTTATGATTCCAGTATATTGTATTCGTTGCTTGGCAACATGCAATAACTGTACAAGAATAGAAAATAACTGTCCGGGAATATAACATTCCCGTCCTAGGCCGGGAATGTAACATTTCTGTCATATTCAAACGCCTTGTTTGTCAGATCTGACGTCTATCAAAAGTAACATTTAGCTGTAGTTTCCGTAGCTACGTAATAAACTTCAAGCTCGCTCGATTCAAAACTTGATATTATGTTGAGTTTAAATTTAAAACACCGTTTTTATTTAGAGTAATATTTGGCTCTATTTATATAAGTACGTATTCTAATAATTAATTTCGATCGGATAAAAAATAGTATGTGCAACTCGTAGGAAAAGCACATTCCTGGACTCCTGTGTTGCTGGCCTCGGCTGCGCCTCGTCCAGCAACTACCACAGTCGTCCAGGAATGTTTCGCTTTTCCTCCTAGTTACACAATATACTATTCTTTATTTGCTAATGTTGCAATTGTTATAAGACTGTTTCTAACTCTACCTATAACAGTAGCATCAGGGGAGCGTAGTTTTTCTTGCTTAAAATTTATTAAAAACTGTCTACGCTCAACTATGTCACAGGAAAGATTAACTGGTCTTGCAACAATTGCAATTGAGCAAGATATAAGTGAAAAAATAGATTTCAAAGATATAATTTCTGATTTTGCTTGGAAGAAGGCAAGAAAAGTGATATTTTAGGTTTAGTAGAGGCTTTGTTTATATTATATTGCTCTTAACTTTTTATGTTTATTAGAGTTTATTAATTTATTTTGTTACTAACGTTGGATCGTAGTTTCTAGTTCCTATAACTTGCTTTACGACTCAGGTATCTATCTACCTACGTGTCCACTTTTCTATTTTATCTTGATTAATATCAAGAAATGAGTTGATTATTTTACGTTTTTAATATATCGTGCTCGTTCATTATATGTAGTTTTTTTTAATTATTAGTTCATGAATAAAAACTAAAACAGAAAAAAAATCGATGTATCGATGTCCGTGTTTTTGGGGGGGCGCAGAAGTATCGGTTTGCACGAAGGCGCCTGGACCCCTAGAAACGGCCCTGGTCCTATTCCTATTTCTATGCGAAAAGTGAATTTAGGCAACCCACATTACTCTGCTCCGAGTTATGGGGCTGCCCCTAGATTCTTGTATTCACATTTTTTTCTTCTGTATGTATTCCTATATCAAAATAATTCCTTGCGAAAGCTTGCATTAACCTATTTAATAGTTTTAATCCTACCATTCGGATGGCTCTTAAAATACATAACAACGCCAAGCTGAGTAAAATTTAGTTTGCCCTATAAGAATGTTAACGATCATGACCTGTTTGTTTATAAGGTAGAGATTTTTTAGTTTTTTGACTAAATCAATATTTACATTAGTGGTTACATAATAAGAAATCTTTAAATCAGTATTGAACATAGTTTTAATTGAAATAATTCCTTCACGATTTTCAGAAATTAAGTTTAATATGAAAATAATGTATTTGTTAATTAGGGAACATTCACTTCCAAAATCAATGAAATATTTGATTGATTTGTTCTCTTCCAAGATGTCCTTTATGTCCTTTTTCACTCAGTCTCGAGGGTTACAAATAGTTGATGTTACAGTTAAGGGCGCTTTAGACGGTGCCTTTTTTCGTGCGTTAGCGCATGCGGCATTTCGTGTAGCAGCGCATGCAATATAGCGCAAAAAACCGTTGCCTCTTTATATCGTGCAACATATCAATTCAGTGTTGCCAGATCTACTATTTTTATAGTAGATCTACTATTTTTGACCTTTGGCTACTATTCTACTTTCTTAAAGGTAAATTCTACTATTATTTAGAGAAACACAGAATACTTGAATAAATATCCTAAAACTACAAGAAAAAATTAAAAAATTAAACAGAAATCTTAAAATTCTAACATAACATCTTAAGTATTTTTGTGAAGTGGAATTACGTTGCTATTTTTAAGCAGTTTTAAAAGATGGCACCACCACCACTAGTTCTATATATACATATAAGCATTGTATAAAAAGAAATGATTTAAGGGATTCACCGGCTCGTTCTTTGAATCGTTTAAATGTCATTAGCATTTTACTAATACTTACGACTTGTCACTTGTGTGTCTGTGTCGGCGGCAATGGTTTACACCCGACTGAATAACAAGTGTTATTAGTTTACTGTTAGTGGTATTAGTTCTGCTTTACTTCAGTTTTACCATGAATAGGTATGTTTTTTTTTTTGAAGCTAGACAGTGAACTTGTAATCTACTATTTTTTTTACATCAATCTACTACCTAACTGTAAAACTGATCTGGCAACACTGCATATCATTTACACTTAAAATTGATATCGGTGCATCATGCACATTTGAACATGGATGATGGATGTTTTGAAGCTTGGAGGTCTGTGTGCTGCGTTTATCTATTCTCAGCCAACGATAATAGCGAGAAATAAACAACGTATTAAACGCAAGTGTTGGATACGGGAATTTCTGAAAAAGAAGTATAGACATTCCTTTATAACGAAAATGCAGCTGGATGGCGGTTGGTTCTTTCGAAACTTCACATGGATGTCTTCAACGGATTTTGAACTGTTGCATGGTTGGACCAATTATTATAAAAACAAATACCAATATGAGGGAAGCTATTACTGAAAAAGTAAGACTGGCAGTTTGTTCGAGATAATTAGCCTCTGGAGATTCATACAGGAGTCTAATCCATACATTTAAAATTTCTGATTCAACTATTTCACTAATTATACCTGAAGTGTGTAGTTCCAATTAGAAAAAATAAACCTTATTGGAGAAACCAGAAACATAAACTAATTTAACATCAAAGTATTATTTTAATAAACAAGATAACAAACTTTAGTTCAAAAATAATTGTGTATCAAACTTCAGAAACTCTGCCATCTTAGGGTCGAGTTGTTGAACATTGTGTAGTTGCATTAGCGCAGAATTCTGGTTGGAATTTGTAGTACTTTGATTTGAAAGCATTTCTAATTTTGGGCTGAGCATTTCTGGTGTAATTGGCAATTCATAACTAGAATTAGTAGTTGAAGATCCAGGGCGGCTATTATCTGGTCTCAGAGTATCACTTGAACGCACAATAGTGGGACTTGGTTGCTTATTTAAACTTTGCATTTCCACATCAAATTGAGTTTTGTTGATTTCAAACTTGGCTACAGCTTGTAAACGTTGGTTATTTAAGTTTCTTAATTTGTAAGCAAATTACTTCCCCAAAAGCGGAAAATCGGTCTTATTTGCTCAATTTTTCCTTTGCCTCTATCATGATATTATAGGCTCCGTCTACCTGCAACTTCCACTTTTCTTCTTAGTAACTTTTGTATGTTCTTTATGGAAAAATTACCTCAAGCTCTTAATTTTATTCAAGATTTGCTTCGGTGTTATACTGTATTTTGTACATAATTCCTGAACAGCATAATTGCGTATATTCCGGTTTTTTATTATTAGGGTCTTCTCTCAATAGTTCTATCATTGCTCCATTCCATTTGACGTAAAAAATTCGAAGAGGCACAAGATAACGCAACCAAATTCCCAAAAGTCTTGGGAAACACTGCGTCTTTTTGCCTTTTGACGCAAACGATTGGTGCGCTTTAAAAAGCGCATGCAGAGACGCATACATCATCACAGTACACGAAAGAAAATACGTCAATAGTCTCTGATGCATCATAGTTGCGCCGCAGCCAACGGTTGCGCTACGATGCATACATCAAGATGCATGAAGAAAGGCATCGTCTAAGGCGCCCTTTACAGCTTTTCACCTCTCTGCACGTGTTTTTGTTATTGGGTTATTGGGCTTTTAAGGCGACCTTTTTGATTACATAAATAATATCTTTGAGAGAATAAAAAGGATTATTTATTTCTTTGTACATACGTGTAGCCCAATTCAGTTTTTTTCTTCAAACACTATCAAATATCATGCTAATTTAGTACGATTAGTAATTTCAGATGTTTTTAATGATAATTTAATGTATGGTCCTTAATACCACTTAAATCAATTTAATTTTATCTGCATATGTTAATAAAATATTCGTTTTATTTATATATAATATTTATACTTTTTGAAAGGAAAATTCTTACAAACTTTGACCAGGCTGAGAAACCCAATAATTTCGATTTCGCATACTTATCACTTTCACTAATACTTGGTCGATGCATCGCGCAACAATAAAGTCAAGGGAGTTGCAAGCGTATACGGCCAAAGATACTAGATTACTAATCCTCACTTCTGATGTTATTAACTTTAGTATTCAATTTTAATATTTACAAACTAATATGAAACAATTTAGATCTAATTACCAAAATGAAAATGATAAAAAATAATAATTAATTAGAAGTCGAGCCCTTTAAACCACAGCTTAAAATCGAATGCTGTCTTGTTTTCCTTCGTAACTAACGTGACGTCTTGCACCCGTTAACGTTACTCAATTCTCTTTACTTACCGGAACCCATAAAGAATCTACCCATGGAATGGCGGGTCAATTAATGTCATTTGACTTTTAGAGGCGATAACAGCTATGATTATTTTAAATAGCAGCCTACATCATACGCATATTTTGTCTCGACTAGGACGTCATGCAGCTCGAGTAAACGTGATCCCGACTGGCACTGTCCACTGGGTGAAATGACCACAATGGGCAATGATTTCAACTCAAAATCAAGAGAAAGGTAGCGAGTGGCATGACGCGACGTGCATCTGTTTTTACTACAAAGACTTGGCTCGCATATGTGGCAAAACTCTTTGATTAATTCGCAAGTGTAAGCAGTAGGTTGACTTCAATTGGTATTCTGCGTTTTTGGTAGTATTTTATCGCTATGATAGCATTAACAAACTTCTGCTAACCAGGGTGACTCTGCGATGGGGGAATTAATTGGAAGTGGGGAGACGAATTTTACCCATAAATAGTAGCGGTTGTGATTAAATTGTGTACTTTTTGTTAACTAAAATATTTTCAACTTTAGGATTAGGTAGGCTAAAATCTAGTACTTGAAACATAAGAACAAAAGTCAAAACATGTACTGACATCATCATCAAAAATTAAAACTTCTCATTCTTGTTATTTTTATAAGACCATATACCAAATTCAGTAGCCAATAAAAGGTAGATTTGGTAATCTTAATCACAAAATTTCTTGAATTATGTTATTTTGGAAAATGTAAAGAAAAACATTTCCCAGAAGACGCATTCAAATCATTATTCCATCACTATTCGGCACTTTTTGAAGTTTTATTATGCTCAGAGCTCAGAAACAATGCGATTTACTTTTTTAAAGCATACGAAGCTGCAAAAGTTCTTGCTACCAGTAGTATCTGTAGAACGAATTTTTTCAACACTAAACCGGATGAAGCGTTTTGTAAGGAATTCAGAACAATTTTCCAAATTCAAATTTTGTCAATTGAAAATAATCTCGTTCAGAAAATGTCCACGGTTTTATAGCATTATTGATAAATATTCCAAAAACGACAGAAGAATTGAATTACACTGCAAATAGCTTAGTTTTTAAAAATTGCGTCCCTTAGTTGTCAGCTCACGCCAATGTAAAAGAGCCGTTTTAAATTGTATGGGCAAAAATTATCTTGTTCAAAGATAATTTTTGCTATCTAGATATTTAATTCATAGGAAATAGTTATTTATGCAACAAGTGTGTAAAGTGAATTTTTTTTTATGAATGGGAATATTGTCGCATGAGCCGTAGGCGAATGCGACAATCCCATGAATAAAAAAAGGGTACTTTACACATGAGTAGCATACAAAATTTTATCTACTATCGAAAAATATATGAAAAAATAAAAATAATGTTATATTACTTTACGCACTAGTGCGTAAAATAAATTATTTTACGCACTAGTGCGTAAAATATATTATTTTATGCACTGCCTTAAACGTCAAAAAATATGTCAGTAAACGTCAAAAATATGTCAGCTTTACTTTACGCACTAGTGCGTAAAATACCTTACTTTACGCACTGCACATTAAAAAGGCCTATTTTACGAATCTTAGAGAGTGCGTAAAGTGAGTATTTTACGCACGGTAGTAGAAAAAAATATTTAATTATGAGTAGGATATTTATAGCCGCAATTTTTCCCCACCACTAGGAATATGGTAGTGAGGCCCCGCCCACGAATTTCATTAATTTTGTTACGCCTCCCACATAGTCTTGATGTGACCTTCAAGAATACGTGAACCATCAGAACAATTTATGTCTGGCGACTATCCCATAACTCTCAGCAGTCAGCTGTTTTCATGTACTTCGTGATGTAACAAATCGTTTGTATGCCTCTGATGGTCTAGAGGTTTGCATGGTTCGCCTTTACTTCGGCAACGCGAGTTCAAACCCCATCGGTTTCTTTTTATTTTTTTTAAGGTTAGATTTCTAAACAGTTTTTTTTCTTGATTTTGGGTATGTCTTGGGTTAGTTTGGGTTAGCACCTGGTTAGTTTCCTTTTCTTGAGCCCCCGTAGCGAGCGGAGCGAGCGAAGGGCCTGCGAAAAGTGAATTTAGGCATGCTGCTGAGAGTTATGGGATAGTCTCCAGACGTAAGTATCAGAACACAACATTTAGTTTGATTTTGTTTCGCCATGACCAACACAGACATCAAATCGTAAATTAAAACCTTTTTGATTGGTGGTGTCGTTAACCCTGAACCAGCATGATGCCAAACTTTGTTTTAGATATTTCCCATTTAGCCTTGTAGAACAATTTAAATAATAGCATTTAGTTTTTGTTGTGGTTATTATATAAATCACCGAATTATAGAAAGCGCTCATAACCTATCTGACTACCAGATGCGTAGTATAATCTGATATTCACAGAATATTCTGCCAGTAGCCTTTTCGATCTTCTTTTTTTTCAATAATGTCACGTCAGTGTCGGACTTATCACCGGGCAGTTCGGTGCGCTGCTCTGGGGCCTAAGGTTCAGAAGGCCCCCACGATGCCGCGGAATATAAAGTGTTTTTATATCGAAGTAAGTAAAATGGTAAAACATCAAATATGCAAACCAAAAATGATGAAATAGTAATTAAGCTACATTCAATAAAGTCACAGTATAGATACCTATTCGTATCTACTAATGAAATATATTCGCCCATGCCTAATATTCGTTGAGAGCCTGAGAGCGTTAAATTTGGCAAGTCCCAGCCCAGACCCAGCCACCGAACATTGACTACTGTGATTCCCACTATATTAGTAAGTGGAGTGCTAAGACTTATACTGTAGCTGCTTCAGGCAGAAGATGAAGATATATAAAAAAGGTAACGTAAGTACCTACTTGTTAAGAATATTTATATTTTTACATATTGCTTTATCTTTTGTCTCAGCCTAAAGACTCTTACTAACGAATTTTATTTCCAAGATAATCAATTGAATGTATCTATATTTCCCAATTACTTACTAATTACTTTACTTTGATAAATACGATATTATAATTATATAGTGGATGGTATACATTGGCGTAGTTTAAAACAGTGAAATCGTTGGCCCTCCCCCCACGGCAAATATTGTGGGGGCCCTCTTTTCACAAATTGACTAAGACTAAGAGCCTAATAATAGTCGCGTTCGGTATATACCTCAGATCGATCGGATTAATCTGAATCGTTCGTTTATGGCATCTAGATGTAGGGGAAATAAATCTCATCCGTTCGGTAATTAAAATCGGAGCGATCCGACGACAATCTTTTTGCTCGGAGAATTTTGACCGATGAAAGCGAGCAATCTAAATTTGTGATGTTAAGTAAGTGTAATTTGATCTGTTTTGTTTATAAATATATTTTAGATTTTGCTAAGTATTTTGTTTTAAAATGAAAGAACTCAGCCTGTATCATGGGTTTTTAGCATTGATTTGTATAGGAGTGGATAAGCAATAAATAGACCAAACATGGCAAATTTACGACCGCGAAATGTAAACAAAGAGATTTCAATTTGGACTTTCGGATTAGAAAATTAGTAGGAGCTAGCTGTTGCACCCTGAAGGTAAATAGGCAGGCCCGGACTTCGAAAGTGATTATTTCACCAAATATTCGGTAGAGGAGTCTTGCCGATTGTGAAATGGGCCCCAGTTAGCATAGTGAAACAAACAATAAGGTATAAATAAGTAATACTTATAATAATTAGATTTACTTGAAATAGGAAATCCCGGGTATTTTGCCTCTACTACTACAAAACACAACCATACACTTTCGGGATTCTATTTTGGTACGAAAATCAAAATAGGGTACGCACAAACCACAAACGTGAACCACTAAACTAAAACTAATTAAGCAACTACAGTAAGAAAGTAAAAAAAAGTAAAAACTCGAATTATTAACTCAAAACGCCGCGCCGTCAAAACGAAAACACGTCAAAGACAAAAGCTAAGTTCGATCCTGACCGACGCCTGCTGAGACGGCAACTGTTTTAGTGCGCATGACAAAACGGTATCTTCTTTGTGTACGTTTTTCCATTTTGCGTCGATTTTGTCATGCGCAGAAACCTGTTTTTTCGCCCATAGGTTTCCACTTTTGAGTAGTGCGATAGGCGGCTATTGCTTATCCACTCCTATACAAATCAATGGTTATTAGTCTCTGAAATGAAAAATGAAATCCAGACCAGAATGCAGAATGACGTTTGACACCTTTGACTTGAGAACGATCTGTACCCATCTATACCGTTCGTTAATTCAAGATTACTCCGGCCGATCTGTGGTCACGTGACAAAAAATCCGTCACATTTCTGACAGGATTACCGACCTCGGCTATAATAAACTATTTTTGTTATGATAGGAAGGAATAAGTGCACTAGTTTTTTTGTTTAAAATACAGTCGGCTATCTTTGAAGCCCCCCGTCGTTCAAGGGCTATCTCGTCATGCGTGCTCCACGAACTTGTCAACCATACGCCACTGGCCACTGGTGTGAGTGATATAGCATGCTTTATAGTTTGGTTGGGTTAGTGGTCCAGTGTGATGCATTGCATCGGCATATAGGAAATCCCAAGCGAATTTTAAATTTACTCTCCAAATATTTGTTAATTGTTGACTTTAGAGCATAATTAGATTTTTTAAAGGTCTCTGTATGGTAAATACTTTAGGTTAAACGGCTTTGGTAAATGCAGATGCCGAATTTGAACAATTTTTTACAAAACAATCTTAATTTGTTTGAATAAAATTGCAGTCAGAAAAAGATTATTCGAGATTTTAGTTTGTTATTAGTTTTTATATTTTGTTTAAAGTGTTTCTATTTTATTACTTTTTATGTGATACGAAAAATAACAGTTTAGATATTAGTAATACAATATCGCAGCAAAGTTAGATTTAACAGATCTAATAGATAATTTTGCCAGTGCCAGTTTATTATTAGTCTATAATTAGTTTTTATAGTTTGTTTAAAGTGTTTTTATTTTCTGGCTTTTTATGTGATACGCAAAATACCAATCTACAATTTTTGGTATTAACTAGCTTTCATCCTCAATAAAAATTTATATTATTTTTTTACTTTTCATTATACGAAAAAATATTAGTTCTTTATTAGTTTTCATCCTGAATAAAAAATATTGTTATATTCTTACTTTTTATGTGATACTCAGATATCATGTATTACCTATGAGAAATGCCTTAACTTAGTTTTAAAATATACAAGGGGTACGGGCCCATAAATATCTTTTGCTCTGAGGTCCACGCGTCCCTAGATCCGCCGCTGTGTCACGTCCAAACTTCCAAATGGGACAATTTTGAAAATTAATAAATCTTTTAATTAAATGGTTAAAATATTAGGCGAGGGTTGTTAAACTAATCCATGAACTATAAATATTCGGAGAGCCCAGCCATTTAGTAAAGAATGTTTCTGTTAAATTCCTTTTTCGACTACGAATAATCTTCTCAATTAGATACACATATGGATTTTTGGTCTGTTGTAACTGACCATGATAGGATATATCCTTTTTCAAAAAGGCTCTTATACTAACTTATACGCACAGTGTTATCGAGATTAAATTTTAAAGCTTTCGGTACAACTTTTAGGCAATTGTAAGATATTAATTGAGCCTGCGGTATTTCATTCAGTGGCGTAGCTACCGGGTGGGCATGGGGGGGCAAGGCCCCACGGCGCCAAGAGAAATTAGGCGCCGACGCGGCGCCGCTCCGAATTTATAAATATGTAATGCTAACAATGCTCATGAGCTTTACTGAGTTTTTAAATTAATTACATTATAATACAATCAAAGATCAAAGACCAAAATATGTATTAAACTTTTTATCCTACCAATACATTTTGTGTCACGGTATTTATTACTTATTCTACGTGGAATGAAAAAGAAATATCCCTGCGCGGGGGCATTTGGTGCATGCAAATTTGTAAAAAAGCTGCGTAAAGCCTAGTTCTCAGAGCTTCGACTGTCGCCCGCGACAATCCCCACTCCTTGCCTTTTGAAAGTCGAGCGACAGCTGTCACGTCACGATGATGTCAACCATCTGTCATTTTACACAATATCTTCAATGAAAATTAAGTGAGGCTGATTCAAACCAACTGCAGCGACAATAAACCGGCGTCACTGTGGAGGGGGTTAGGGGTTCTGAAGTCCCTTGTCTTCTATTGGCCAGAGAGAGTGTAGCTGGCGACAGTCGAAGTTCTGAGAACTAGACTTAAGGCGGCATGCGACTTCAAAGACAAAAAAAAATTGTGTGTGCTTAAGACCAGACGATAGAAGTGAAAACTTTAAAAAGCGGTATCATCGTTTGTCAGAATTTGGATCCGAGTCTTCGTGGCAGAGATACGGGCGAAAAACGGGTTTTCCCCCAAAATCCTCCCTTAAATTAGAGCCCCGGTCCCCCCCCGTATGGTCTAAGGTCGCCCCCCCCCTCATGGGGCGAACCTACCATAAAAATTTCAACTCATACCTATTCCCGTTCTCCTGATATCAATTATTTAAGTTTTTCCTTCTTCCCCCTCCCTTATCCAAACCGAGGGGGGGAGGAGATCCCGTTTACGTGTAGGAACTTCTTTTTACCACGGCTAGCTACAACCCCTGAAAATTTCAGCCCTCTACCTATACGGGAACATATCCAAGCGTGGCGCGTGATGGTTTTATTAAATTCAATGTCCAGGAAAAACCGCAAAATGCGCCTAAAGAAGTTTTCACTTCAAAAATTCCGATAATCTCGGTCATAAAAAAGTATGTGTTTTTTTGAGTTTCTTACTTAAGAAATACCATTAGCCAGACAAGGCTAAATAGCCTAGCAATTATAAGCATAGAACATTAATTTGCCCAAAAAATTTATTTTGATCAAATAATCGATCAATTTTCGTCGATTAAAAACCGAAGAAAGACTCTGTAATGTTTAAATAAGTTTGCAGATTTTTAGTTTACGTTTAAATTTAAATATGTATGTACCTGCTGGTTGGTAGCCGTTTTCATCCAGGATCTTCTGTTTACCCCGGCTACATCCCCTGAAAGTTTCAGCCCTCTACCTATACGGTAACATGCCATACATATACGAGCGTGATGGCTCCGAGCGTGACGCGTGACGGTTTTACTGAATTCAATACCCAGGAAAAAACGCAAAACGCGCCTAAAGAAGTTTTCACTTCAAAAATATACGTTTAATATTATGATGTATTATTTTTTGACTAAATTGCGTATTACACAAAATATCGGTTTGTTTTAGGCGCCAACGGATAGGTTTGCCCCCCGGCGCCGACATTTCTAGCTACGCCACTGATTTCATTCCTATTGTATAATGATTATAAATGTGTGTAACTTGTTGTAGTAAAAGCTCTAAACCACTATATGTTCCTCTCGCTGAAAAATTTTTATACAGCCGATTTTTCAGGGTTTTAATTACCCTCTCCCAGTATGGCGGCATTTTTCGAACTGTATGTAGAATATTGAGGAATATAAAATTAATTTATTAAACTATCAAATTGTTTATTTTAGAACTCAGTACCATGGTCATTTGGCAAATTGGTTGGTGTGTATTTTGCTTTTTTGACAATGTTGTTCATTGTATCGGTAACCTCAACAGCTTTCTTAGTTTTGAGAGAAGCTATATAAATATATTTCGAAAAACAGTTCACACACAGATAGAGTAACGAAATCCACCATTTTCATTAGCGTACTGTTGTATTTCTACTCAACCTGTCTACCACAAATCTTTATGATTTTTTATAATTGCTCGCAATCAGTGAACGTTTCTTCTATCCGACATAGGTAACTCGTTTGCAACTTGTCGTTTTGTTGCCGAGGGTTCTATTTCTATTCAGGTATAAATAACTACTGAGAATCAAAAATCGACTCGGCTATTAATAAATACCTAATACTATCTTCTCCTAGCTCTTTAATAGCAAACATTATTTCATTGTCATAGCCTGTATGTTCAGCTGCTTTTGATGTACAGAGGAGACCTAGATGTTTAACCAATTCCTTTGGCTTATTCCAGTAAATATAGTCGACCGGGTCGACCCGCTGAGGCATCAACAATTTCTTTAAAAATAATTTGATGCTCTCCTTTAGCATTTCATTTCCATGTGGTTGCGTGAATGATGGTTTTAATATTTTAGAATATTTTAACCTCCTGCTTTTTTTTTAACTCCGATTATTCTTATCTGTCAGTCATATACTGCATTAGCTTTGTCAAAATTTTTCGTATGTGTGCAACGTTCCAGGCGATAAAGTATCGTTCAATGCCATCAGCTTTTTCGGAATAATTAAGTCACACAATTCAGCATTTCCAATAATATTCATCATTTTGTATAAGCATAATATTTCCAGAGCTAAATGTATTTCAGAATCTCCGATGAATAACTTACTTTTGTGTTCCTTATTTGTTCTTACACCATAAACCATGTCACAGTTAGATGGTTTTTTATATAACCCATGAATATAAATCGGAAGAACGGAAGAGCGTCATGTGCTGTCAAATAAACATCTTCTGGAACGCTTGTGTTAAGTGACAAATCATTAATTCGTTTCTGCATAGGCGTGGAAAAAATGTTTTGCCTTGATTGAAGAGGAGTGCTCCAATATGTTCAATGTTATCATAGTGAAATTTTACAATCCTTTCAAAACTATTGATTTTATTATGGATCTAAGGGGATTTATAAATTTTTTCCAACGGTAACTTATCAGATTTTTTTTCCGCTCTTTAGATATTTTTTTCTTACGGCACCTGTTCCTTCCAATAATTTTTGTTCCACATTGAAGTTTTCGGTCATGGTGTTGGTGTATAGACTAGTGATAGAATGATCGGGATTTCTATTACCACTGGAATATATAGGTGCTAAAACCTTTATGATAGCATCGAGAATTTAAGTTGCTCTCTCTGTCAATTAGACAAATTCATATTTTTTATCATTCCAACAATAAGAACCTATTTCCAAAAATTGTTGGACGATCATATCTGGAGAATATATGTCGTAGATTTATTTCGTCTATTTGTCTCGTATTAACTGTATTGGCACTCTGCAATATATTTGCGCTAAATAATATGAGTCTACATTCTTATAACGCCCCATACTAAATCATGATCTTATAATGTCTGACTTTTCACAAATCACATCGTCACCAATGAATCTATAATTATTGGATTTTGCATCAGATGGTTCCACGATATTTGTAATGCTACTAAAAGCGGCAAATACTAAACATTTTATAGCTGCCAGTATTTTTTCTATTTTTTCAGAAAAAGACCTAAGCAAATCAGTAAAAATTACATTACTTGCAACCTGTAGGTCACTGAAATTAGTAATAGTTCCTATACCGAAGATGAGTATCATACCTTGCATTCGGCTGTATTTTTTTACAAAATAATAAAATTCAAATGTCCTCCATACCTTCATCAAAGGCTAAAATATCGAACAGACGTACATCATGTAAATATTCGTAGACTGAACCTTTTAACAATACCATCTCATAAAACAGAAGCATTTAAGAAATCCTTTTCCTATCAAATCGCCTTGCTGTTGAATAGGTATGGAGTCATGGACTTTTCTATATCAGTTTCCTCTTTCAAAGGGAAAATTAAAGCAATGTTGCTCCGAAATAATTAGACTGTCATGTCTTACATGACCATCTCTCGTTCCCTCCTTCTATGTCTCCCTGGCTCTCTCTCTCTCTCTCTCTCTCT
>MU190713.1:0-16293 GCA_016904865.1 Pissodes strobi | reverse complement strand
AAGTATATCTGCAGTGTGTCATCTGCATATCTAGTTTAAAGAACTGTTTTATTTTCGTTCTTTGGCTCTAGCAGCTGCTTCTTTCCTGAGGCAAGCTGATGCAGCCTTTTTTTTATTCCATTATGTCATCATTACTTTTAGGCATGTATTTAATTTTTTTTTCTTGGAATAAAAAGAAACCTTTATTATTATTATTATTATTATACTTCCCTGTATACATATTTTCGTGGGATTATCAGCTTTGGAATTACTAGCTGGGAGAGGTGTGGGGCTAGTAAAAACTATTAGAGGCAAATTTCAAGTGCCAAGAATGACAACAAAATAATGCACGTGAAACGACACTTAAATCAAATGAATTAATTGATTGTTTTTTAAGCTACTGCACCGGATTAGAATTATTATTCAAACC
Source organism: Pissodes strobi (assembly GCA_016904865.1). Taxonomy (NCBI): domain Eukaryota; kingdom Metazoa; phylum Arthropoda; class Insecta; order Coleoptera; family Curculionidae; genus Pissodes; species Pissodes strobi. The sequence continues at coordinate 15,884 of MU190713.1, read as the reverse complement.
TCAGACCACAATTTAAACCCTACCGCAAAACCACTATCTAATAACGAGTTAGAAGCATATGCTACGGAGGCGAAAAAACCCTACTTTAGATGTGTATATATGCGACACACGCTACGTTTAAATGGTCCAAAGAGAAATGAGTTTGCATGCAATGTTTTTGAATAGTTCTGTTTCAAATAAAGCTTTACAGTAATAGGATAATGATTGGTTACTTATATGAACTAAAATTGTAATCATATTTTGAAAATAAAATATCAACACAGAGATATCTTGTTTCATTGCATAAAATTCAAATTAAATTAGCCCAACATCCAGCCTGTGTCTCCTATATAAAATACGGCTCTGACTTAGAGTTGTTACCTTTAGGCCATTTTATATAACAGGTACCCTTTAGTAGTACTATTTGGTACTGTGAGGCGCTTCTATTCGGTGCTGCTTGCATTGCTATCAGATGGTTAATCACAGAGCACCGGGCAGCTTTTATACGGTCGAGAAACGGCGAACCAGGCGTCGATTGAACATGCCATTACTGGTTGCCGGCTGCCTTTAGAAACTTTATTAAAACTAGCAGGAAGGGAATCAGAAAGAAAACACACAATTTCAAAGCCAAACCTAATACAGCATATAAAGCTTTTTCTTTCCTTCTAATTGGCGCAAACCTTCACCTCAGCTTAGAAGAGACCGAAAGTGAATAATATCAAATAAAAAAAAATACAATTGAAATTGATTGAATTTACAAGTATAGATGCGTACGCTAGAACGAGTCGTCATCAAAGCGTACAAATAGGCCTTAGCTCTAATACCGGAGAGTAGGGGTGAGTTAATTTATAAGGCGCCACAAACTTGTAGACGGCACAAGCAAGAAATACCTTAAAGTTGAAATGGAAGTCGTTTTAGCCTAAGCTTCGCAACCACCAAAAGATAATTATTTAAATAATAATAATAATAATAATAAAGGCTTCTTTATTAACGTCCAAAATAGTAACAACAAAAAAATAAAATAAAAAATGGTGGCGAGATCCAGCATAGCTGTTACATCTAACCACCACAAAACTAGTTAACAAATTTTAACCATAATGTCGCAGACAAAAAATATGTTAAGTTATTTTAAAGGGAAAAAAGTTCGTATTTTATATAATTCAAAAATAAAACAGAAACTAACTTACTAATAAAACTAACCAAAAGACAAAACATGATCTGGAGTTGGCCAGACAATGCAACAAATATTAGATTTATCTTAATTCGAAAGACCAAAACAAGAGCAAAAAGTAATAGATATAAAGATTCGCTTGACAGCAATTTAACCTCTCTCACTTATTATATACTTTTTAAGACGATACTTAAAACTATTTACAGAAGAACATGATTTAATTATAGGTGGTAAGTTATTATATATTTTAATACGTTATACGTGAAACTACGCTGGAAGGCGGCAGTACTATGTCTAGGAATTTGGAAAAGTTCATTATAACGCGTAACTCTATTATGAATATCGCGACCTCTAACAAGTTTGCCATAGAGATAAACAGGTTCTTGAAATGTATTTACCTTATACACCAAAATACCCAGGTGAATCCGACATCTCTCAGCCAGAGAAAACCACCCAGAAGCAAGAAATGACGGAGTTATGTGGTCAAATTTTCTTAGACCGTAGCAAAACCTAATGCATGAATTTTGTAGTTTTTGCAAGCTACTCCTACTTGCTACGGTCAGCGCAGGCCAATAAAGAACATTCGCATAATTGAGAAAGGACAAAATCAAACTTTCACATAGTCTAAGTTTGATATCCTGAGCTAAAACATCCTTATGAATATACAACGTCTTTAATTTAACAAACGACCTCTGTAGAAGTCGGGAGACATGTTGCTCAAATCGCAAGTCGACATCTAAGAAGACACCAAGATTCTTACATACTGAGGATGGTTTTATTACGAGTTCATTTAGAGTAATATTTAGATCATTGGCTATAATATCTCTATCTCGCCCAAAAACCATCATTTGGGTTTTATTATTATTAAGTATAAGTTCGTGGGCTGTCGTTAACTTAGAAATGGTTGCAAGGTCATTATTAATGTGCATCGATGGTTGATCAATATTATGAGAGAAAGAAAAATAAATTTGCATATCATCGGCGTACTGATGAGACTTGCAACTTTTTAAATGACTAGAAAAATCGACGGTATAAATAGAAAACAATAAAGGCCCCAATATACTGCCCTGTGGTACACCTCTGTGCATCGCCACAAAGTTCGATGTTTCTCCAGGCAACAGCACACGTTGACTCCTCCCACCCAGGTAGCTCTCTATGAACTTTAACGATGAGTTACTTAAACCATAGAATTTTAGCTTAGTTAACAAAATGGAATGATTCAAGGTATCAAACGCCTTACTAAAATCAAGTAAAATTAAGCAGGAATTCTTACCCTCATCTCAAGCTCTCAGGAGGTCATCTGTTACATCAAGAAGCGCAGTTTTAGTGCTATGGGCTTTCCGAAATCCAGACTGTGTGGAAAGCAATGCTTTACTGCTTAAAAAGTGTTGGTTCAATTGTTCATTGACTATTTTTTCCAAGATTTTTGACATACAACATAGTATACTTATTGGCCGAAAGTCTGAATGCGATAAAGGGTTATTATTTTTAGGAACAGGGATTACATTAGCTTTTTTCGATAAGGAAGGAAATTTACCAGACATAAGGTACCTATTAATTAAAAAGGTAATAATAGGAGTAAGATGTGGGGTTATTAAGGAAATTATTTTTGTGTCAATATTATCTATGCCTCTAGCTTGTGTTTTAATTTGTGAGATAATTTTGCTAACCTTTTCTGCTGTGACTTCAACAAATGAAAGTTGATTTTGAATAGATGGTAAAGTTTTGTTGTCGTATAAATCGCTAATAAGGCCACACCCGTTCGCAACAGGAAGTGGTACGCTGTCAATAAAAAATGTATTAAATGAATTCGCGCTGCCAATATTCGATGGAAAAGTTGTAGCTGAAGAATTAATATTAAGATATTTTAACGTTTGCCAGAAACCCTTTGGGTCGACTCTAAATTTATGGTTCAAATATCCCTTTTTCAACAATAGCGGATAACTTTTCAGCTGGAACCTCCTCAATACCACAAATTCGTAAGGAGTTGCGTTTGCTGTTTTGGTCTAAGATATCGACACGCTGTTGCAAGTCACTTATGGCTTTACAGTTATTAGATACACTGCACTTAATATCATTTAAAGACTCACAAAGCTTATCCAGTTTTGCATCTAACCCCTCAATCCGGGCTTCAAGTTTGGCTTCCAGCTTATTGGCAAAATTAGTACAGATTTTTTCAATTAGTTTTTCCATACTATCGTCGTCTGATCTGCTGCTACTTCTTAAACCACCTGCCATTTTTAATGCGGACCACCACTATATCACACAGATAGGGCTAGCTAAGATTTGGTGAAGTCTGTCCTGATTGGTTAAAATCAAATGTATTATTTCTGGCCACCCACAATAAATAATGCTTAGTAACTTACATAAAGGACGCAATTATCAGTTTAGAAGCAACGTGCACAAAAATATTGAAAATTATTTAGCATTGCACCCCAAAACTACACAATTTACACGGAGCCGTTTTGCAAACCTACTCACACGTGTTCGACATACTTGCTAATTCAAAATTAAGTTGATTTGAATGCCCGAATTTAATCAGTACTAACAATTGAAAAGTAAAATAAACAACCAAGTATTAATTTAATTATGAAAGGCAGTATTAAAAATTGAAAAGTAAGCCGCACAAAAAACTAGGTATTAAATCAACGATAAAGTGATAATCAAAAGACAGTAATTAAATAGTAAATCGATCCGGTCAAAATATTACTCTATCGTTATCCAAGACGAAGAAAATAAGACTAAATGCATTGTACTTACGCTTGATGCTTCGAAGATCCAGTAGGTAGGTAGGTAATTAAAAAATTAAATAACACAGATATTCAAATAACACAAGACACAACACAAGTAAATTCGATAGATAGAAGTTGGTTTATTACTCGTAGGGGAAAAATAAACAATAACAGTTTGCGTTCTGTACTATATGCCACTTTCACTTAATGATATGACTATTATAGATCATTATTCTAAAAGTCAGAAATTTTACTTAGTTACTAGATGGGTTGAAAAAGGAATTACGATTATTAATCAAATTATTCTGCTTAACTAAAAGCCCGATATGATTACTCGATAGATAAGAAAAAAAATGAACTACAAATCGTAATTAAGTTACTTTGCTCACTCAAGTACTCGATGTGATTGCCTTATGGCGACTAAACGAGGTTCGAAGGGAAATATTACGCTATCCGCGTTAGGAAAAACAAACTAATTAAAGAAAATATAAAATTACTTTTTTCTTTAAAGATCGTTCAGTTCAAGCAACGTAAATAAAAGACCTTCCTTCAAATGCGCCAATCATGATTTGACGATACAATGCCGCTCTACAAACTATATGTTTATAACTAAACTACAGTGACTTTATACAAGACAGTGGCGACAATCGATGTATCGATTTTTATTGGCCGGGCTAGTTTTGCCTCCTCATGGCGGACGAAGTTAAATTTTCTTTGTTTACCTCTTGTTAACCTATTGTTTCGTATCTTGGTTGTCTCTTTTTGCCTTATAAGAAACTTTATTGTCTGTGTCTGTATGTTAAAGAGTGATGGAAGATATAGCGAAGTGTCTATACCCAAAAACATTAATTTTTCTGGGCTTAATTTAAATTACAGTGACATGAATTCATTATACAACATTGCGGAATATTTAATGCAAAGTATTAAACAAACATCAAAAACTTGTGAATTTGTGTACGTAGTGTAGAGTGTAGCATCAAAAACAACTCTATATAAAATAAAAACTTTTCGCAGTTTGTAAACATCAAGATGTTTAAAGAAAATACTTTGTTTTTCTGTGCTGAAATAGCTAGTATTTTATTTTTTTGGTTGACATGGAAACTATATTTCAAAAATATATCTCAATTGTAATAGGTCAAAACATAGACGTAAACATTTTTTTGTTGAGGAAATGATCATTTTAGATTTAGATATTCCTAATTGTCATAAACTGAAGGAAATGATTGTAAAAAAGATTTGTTTTGTTTAGACTAAAGATGTATTCAAGGAAAATAAAGAATATTGACAAGCTTGCAAGTAAGACTGTCGCTGGTTATACTTTATAATAAATTTGTAGTTGTAAGCACCTGTATATTAACATAATGTGTTATGATAAGTGTAATAAATAATAAATTGGTTAATTTGAATAATTAATGGTCTAAAACCTGTGGTTAATAAGGTTTGTTCATTATACGAATCCAAACCCATTAAATTTTTTAGGTTTATTTCAGTGAGTTTATTATACCTACGCAGTATTTTCTATGGAATAGTAATCAAGTTAAATTAAAATAATCTGTATAACTTTGGTATATAAACTAGGGCTCGGAATTTTTAAAATATAGGTCTTCGAATAGTCGTTTGATATTTTATTTAAATAATTCGAATATCTATTTGAATAGTCGAATGTTCAAATGGTAGAATATGTATTCAAATTGTCGAATTTTTTTACTAACGAAAAATTCGAGTTTAGAATAGTCGAATATTCAAATGTTTGAATTGTTCGAATATCATTCCGAGCCATAATCGAAATATTATATTTTAAAACAAAGTAAAGTTTGTTCAATACAGGTTCAATGTTACGTCATCATGACACCAAGCGTATTCTTATGGGATTTGCTGGTGTCATCATTATGACATAACATTGTACCAGTATTGAACAAACTATACATATTATTATGTACAGCAACATACATACACGGATAGAGGGCCCAAAAGTTAGATGACAAATGCACTAAAAATGTTGTTTTTCGACAAAAAGTAATTCTTGATAAAAGATTCTGCTTCCCGCAAAAACAGTAAAATACAGCCTACGAAGCAAATTTAGATCTTTTTTATAGAGTGCTCAAAAACTACGAAAATATGACTTCATAATCAAAATAATTTTGAAAATGAGTTTTTTAAAACAGCAAAATTTAAAAAATGTAAATTTAAATTAAGAACAAAAAAGCCTTGCATGATAATTGTTCCACAGATAACACGAATAGTCGAATACTCGAACAGTCAAATATTCGATTAGTCAAAAATTTGAATTTTTTAACTAACATAAAATTCGAATTTAAAATAGTCTCATATTCGAATACAATTCCGAGCCCTAATAGAAACATTAGTAACATTCTATTCATCTAATGATAATTCATAAATTAAAACCTTAAGAAGCATCCTTGATGATAAAACTTATTTACTTAATGACCAAATAACCTACACCATAAAAAAATAAATAGTTATAATTAATTACTGTTTTTATTTTAAAAAATACAAGCCTAAATTTAAAAAGAGAACATTATTGCTTAGTGTAATATATAGTATAACAATAATTATTATTAAATTTGCAAACTGTCCTAAACACACATATTTTATTCATAACGGTGATATTTTATCGCAACTATCCGGATTTTCTATAAAACAGACTAAATTAAAATTTCGTTTTAATCACTATTTTATGATTTTAATATCATATTTTATAAGCAGATGTCTGGAAAATAATTAATTTGAAAGAAAATATCTGAATATCTTATGCTAATAATACAAACCCGCCATAAATTTTGCCTCCTAATGGCGGATGGGCGGAGCTAAATTGCTGCTTGTCGCCACTGTCTTGTATAAAGTCACTGTAACTAAAACTAGGTACGCCAATAATAGATGCTTTCAGCAGCTAATTAAATATCAACCCAGAAGATTGAACGCTGTCGTCGTTAATCAATTATTGACAAAAACTCTATTTGACCATAAAAGGCAGAGGTTTGAAAACTAGATCAGGGAGAGAAAAAATATACTTACAACGCTAAATGTACCGGAGAATGGCGAGTGCTGCTTGATAAAATGTACTACCCAGATAAATCGATATCCAAATAGTTTGTAGCGTCGTGAACAAATGAAATATTCGGTCAACCATAATAAAGCAAGCTAAATCTTAGCTCTTAAATTTAGGTAACGGAGGAGAGTTACTTTAATTTACAAGACTAAAATAGGTTACTAGTCTAGTCTATTTTCAATTATAGCCTTTTTCGTAAGAAAATTCAGCCAGTAAAGATCTCTATCCGGCTTAGTTAGAGCTGGGGCGACCCATCCCAGATAAGTTACACCTGATGGATAGAGATACTATTTCTAGGCCTCCCTGTATGTCGAGTATGTACTCCAGGGGGCTCAGATCGTTGCATGCACGGCTTGTTTTAAGGTTCGAACACCACCGGCTGGACATTCACACACATTTAGATCTTGTACATGCTCGGTTAGAGTCTTATGCAAAGGGGCTTCACTCAATGCAGATATAACCAGTTGCTGTCAGAGACACTTCCCATCTCCACAGGGCCCACAGCCCCGATCTCCTTCAGATCACGTAATCACGTGCGAAAATCTGGCAGAATCTTCGTAGGAATCGACCCTACATAAAGTGACCCACCCTTAACACTGTCCCAACCGGCCGCGACTTCCCTTTCGAACCAACGGGGCCCCAAACGCTTCCAGCCGCGAATCACGTGCACTTCCCGTGCGAAGTCAGGTTAGAAAACCCAGGCTCCCTACCCACGTCCGAACACCGCCAACTCCAAAGCGGAAGTCCTAAAATAGGTTACTTTAGATTTTAATCTATCAATTGGAGCAAAGAAAAAATACTTCAATTGGCAAAATTATAATATGCTAAATTTTAGATTTTAACCTCACATTTAAGCAACAAAATTACGGTTGGCGTATGTGTATATAGAAAATCGGCAAAATAAATGAAATAATAAAAAAGTTAGGTAGTTTACAGTAATAAGGTGACGTTGACTTCTTCTCGAGGGTTTTCCGGGAAGGAACGAACTATGCACTTCGAGCAGGAAGAAGTGAAGCTTCTTGAAGCGGGACTCTGACTACTCTCGAATCGCTATCCAGGGACCGGTTCTATTTAATATTATTATCGAATATTAATAATATATTTGTCGATCTGTCTCTCGTAATATAAAATAAATATTTCTTTTTAATATTAAATAAATATTTTGTGCTATCAGGGACATCTTTAGATTTGCGCAGATGGTATTGGCAGATTGGCCTTTCAAGTGAAATAAAATAATTGACTGCATTCTCAACTTCAGGTGGACAGCATTGATAATGCTGTCACGGTAATGCTGTTTAGTCTAAAGTTTTTATTTTGTGGCTTTATAATAATAATGCCTAGTTACCTATCTACTTTGACTGCCTTTTGACTCTACATATAATAAATTTTAGGTAACCACTGATATTTTTTAGGCTACAGCCGGATCAGTGGTTTGATTTTAATACCTATCGCAGTTTTACTTAGGATACCTAAACACTTTTTATTTGTAGTATTATTGAATATTGATTAAGGGTTATGGTGGTTTTATATAGGTACGTGTTGTAATAAATAAGGTATGTTTAAGCATTGGTGAGCAGTGGGTAAATTGAATTAAGAGGGAAAAATCATTTGTTACAACCAAGAATACTCGGGTAAGTGTTGTTTTTCTATTTTTATAGCATGTGCCTAAAATTACGTGCACAACATATGATATTAATTAATTGTGTGATTTTTCTATGTTTTACCTATAAACTAATTTGCGCAAACCTGCCTACTTTACCCCTAGGGTGGTTGTATTGTATTCAATGACTGTCTTGGCCAAGGTCTTGGTCTAACGCAGTCAATTAAAGTAAATATATGTTTTAAGTGTGCGAAATCCACTTTAGGCCAAATGAATATATGTTTTATGAATATTGATAACGCTCCTCAAGCTCACTTAAACTTTATTCTTTATTTATGAAATCTGTTTATATCAATAGGGCAAATTGGTGCTGCGTCAAGAAAATGTTATGATAAGACAAAAGCCAACTCAACTTACATTTTACATCTTGAAGTACCTTCGTGATGTTAATACTGTCGAGAAAGTTCTTATTGAAGTTGCTTATTTTCTAAAACAACATGCCGAACAACTTTTTGTAGAAGGCAATTTAAACATTGTATTTAGAATAATTACCACGAGTGCCAAACATTTTATCACCCCACAGTTCAAATTTTTTTTTGAAAATGTCGAGTCAAGTTAGTGATTTTTTTCTTTCTGTTTGTTATTGGTATCATAAAAATATATGTTGCAAAAACTAGGCAAAAAAGCTAAAGAAGCATAGTGATGCAAGTTTTTGTACTGCACAGACTCAAACTGAAAAGAATAGGTAACATTTTCAAAATTCAGTTTTCTTAAAAATTTAACGAAACAAAACAGAAACAATTGTGTCAAATCAAAAAAAGGCTTCAAAAGTAAAAATTTACTTTTTCACATTATATTATCTTATTTAAAGTCTTTAAAAAATATCTAAGTAACTATGTATTCTTGTTTAAGTTTGTAGGTACAGACATCGAGATATATTTTAAACAAACCACTGGTATACTTATAAATTAATAGCCATAGTCCGTATTTTTTACATCATAGCATATAATAATTATTGTTAAACTACTTATTGGAATAATTATTATGTTAATTTTTTAAACGAAACGGAAACAATTGTGTCAACTCGAAAAACTCCTCATAAGTGAACATTAATTTTTCACATTACATTATCTTATTTAAACAGTCTTTAAAAATATCTGAGTAACTATGTAGTCTTGTTTTAGTTTATAGGTATACACTTCGAAGTATATTTTAACAAACCACTGTATATTAATAAATAAATAGCGATAGGCTGCTATTAAAAATAATTTAAGTATGTATTTTTTGAAGTTTTTGAAAAATGACAACTGTACGTCATATATGAATTAATACGCGTCCATTATTACAGCTACTTCCTACTCGCGACGCCATCTTAGATTTAGATATCAGGCCTTCTAGTTCCGAGGGTGCCGATCGAACACTGTCCAGGAAAATGAAACGAATTACCTAGGGTTGCCAACTTTCGACATTTAAAATTGAGGACACAGTGGCGGGTTCAGAATTTTCACCACCGGGGGGGTTTGGGCGGCTTGTTTACATAGTGGGATGGCTCACTGGGAGACTGAATTTTTGCGCCTTTATCAAAAAGCTCGCCGCAGGTGCTGCCAGAGGCTAATCCGCCGCGGTCGGAAAATTTTGGAAGTGCCACGCTCAATTTTTACCCAAAAGTCGTTAAAAAGCAAGGATTTGGCGCCCTTTTGAATGGCAGTTGTTGCGCACGTATAGAAATGAATAACATACAGAGTTATCCAACGAGGACTAGACAAGGCGATTTTTTGACTTTCCCTGTACATTTATATAAAAAAAAACTGAAATAGCCATCTTATGTAATTTTCTCCCGCGAATTCAGATATGTTCAGCAAAAAACAATTGAACATCAAATAAAAGTGCCAGGGCTCACTTTGATATTTTTTTAAATGGAACAATCTAAACCGCACAAGATCAAAGAAAACGGTTTGCACATTCCTACCTTAAGCTTTCATAAACTATCGAGTGACAGTATCTTCGAATTTAACCTGCGGATAAAATTAACCGAAACTTTTATACCTCCGGTTAAATTCAAAGTTACTATCATTCGATAGCTTATGAAAACCCAAGATAGGAATGTGCAAACCGTTTTCTTTAATCTCGTGAGGTTTAGATTTTAGAACCGGTCAAAGTGTCAAAATGCCCGACTTTCAACTGTCAATATTTGGTAAACAGCTAGAGATAGGTAAGTATAGGATATTATACACAAAAATGTGTTTAGATGTTTCTCCAAAAATGTAGTAATATACAGGGTGTTCCATTTAAAAATATATTAAAGTGACCCCTAGCACTTTTATTTGATGTTCAATTGTTTTTTCCTGAATATATCCGAATTCGCGGGAGAAAATTACATAAGATGGGTTTTTTTATAAAAGTACAGGGAAAGCCAAAAAATCGCCTTGTCTAGTCCTCGTTGGATAACCCTGTACAAAGAATTTTTTCAAATAGCAAGTACTACCAAACTTTTTATTCGAAAATGTACAAAAAATATATAAAAATACACATCTACCATCTACCTATTGCTTCCAAATATATTTTTCTGGCTCTTCGCCACTTCTAAGATCTTTTTATTGTTTTTTACCTCTTTGTATAAATCACCGCAGTTATACGTTAAATTAAAATATACTAGAAGCTCACTTTTAAAGTAAATTAACTGAGCATCGGTTTCGATCATCTCGCCATATACGAATGTTGTCAGATTAATAATATTAATAGTAATAGGCATTGCATTGTGGTGATAGACATTACTAGATTCGGATATTTTTTATTTGAATATTTGTCCTGAAAATTAAAATAATTTTGCTATTTTTATATTTCGAGTTTGGTAGGTATAAATGAGGTCGACATTTTGTATATCTTAGAGAAAAGAGAACAAAACAATAGAAAAGAGGACTGTTCTCTGGAATAGAGGACGGTTGGCAAGCCTAGAATTACCTGACTTTCTATCCAGAAATTGAAAGGAATTAAACGATTTCTGAAAACGTGATAGATTTAGCTAGATTGTTTCCTTCAGATAATGAAACCTCAAATGGCAACATAAATCAATAATCAAATAGTAACAAAAGTGGACTCAGATGTTCTTGAAGTAAAACTAATTTCTCCAATTATTAATGACGATTCTCTTGACGAAGAAATTTCTAAAGCTCAAATAAACTCTCAAATAACACAGCAAAATAAGTCTCTGGAAATATGTAGAACAAATCGGAAGGGAATCTGATTCTGAACAACAGTTTTTAATTACACTGTAAAAAATAAGTTTATTCTTATCACGATTCTCTTTTTGCAGGTCATCGTGGAGGAGATGCGATTTTTAACGCAATTTCAGCAGTTTATTATCGACCGGATATCAGAAAAGATACTTTTCCTTGATGTGTAAGCTTGTTAAAGGTCGGAATTTACAAACACACGCTGCGTTAAGGGCTCATATTTCAAATAATTCAGGTAAGGTAAAATTTTTAGTAATTATGCTCTTGAAGCTTACCATCAATCTGTCACTGGAAATCGTTTTGTAATATTTAATTAATATTTTTACCGGGGGGTTTAAAGAAAAACTAGTTCATTCCGCTACAACGAACAAAATTATCAAATTTCTGGACGCAGAGTTTATTTTAGAATAGGATACCCCCTAAAATAATTTCAGACAACGGGCGATAATTTTGTTCAAGTGTTTTTCAAAAATGTTACAATCTTCACAAAATATTTTACTTCCGCAATAGCCGATTTTCAGCCTGGAATGATTGGTCCTTGGTACTTACCAATGCATTTCCACAATCCCGGTTTAAAACAAAGTAGGGAAATGGTGACGTCACGTAACAGCTGATTTGCTTTTGATATCTAAATATTACCGCTCTTTTGGCTTGTGTTAATCTTTCGGTTACAACTTTTGAGGTTACGTTTAAAAATGTTTTTATATTATGTGTAAAGTAAAGTTGTATGTTTTCGGTTTAATTAATTTTGCAGTTATGGTTCAATGGATAAATACCAATTAGCCCTAAATGATGAAGGAGCAACAATGGACAAAGTACTCATGTTTTTCTCCCAATAAAAATTATGCGTATTGCGTCGTATCCATTGATTTGTAATCAATGGTCCTATCTTGGTACCCATGAACCAAGCAATATATAAACCCGGCCTTATCGTTGCAACTATACTAAATATGTACACTCACTGCACACAATACCTACTTGCAGTACTTCCATGTTTAAATCAAACTCCATAGAGAAGCTCTTCGATAAACCAAAAATTCCGCTCTATTTTTTGATTTCTCATAAATAAATAAAAAGTAAATAAGAAACCTTTGCCTACATCGCTTTAACCAATTAATTTCAGCGACTAGTTAGTTCATTTGTGATTGTTGAATGGTGGGGGGGGGGGGGGCTATGACGTCACACTTAGCTGTCAAAGTTGTCAACCAAAAGGATAACCCCGGTGTTTATCGATGAATAATCTTTCTAGGCTGAAAATCGGCTAACATATCATCAAAGAGCAAACCCAGTCGAAGTTAGAAATCAAAAATTTTAAAACTTTAAAAGCATTTTTAGCTGACAAAAATATCGAGCACTGGGATAAATATGTGCCTAATGTCCTTTTTCGTTTAGGGAACAGAACAAATGCGGCAACTACTCAATCTCCAGTCTTCTTGGTTACCTCCTTTCGACTCCAGGAGAGGAGTGCTTATACTACACCAGGGGCATATCAAAGAAAAACGGCTAGAAAAAAATAGGAATACACCTTTTAAAGCGGGTTATAAGGTAATGCAGAGATGTTTCAGGAAGAAAATATTTGACTTGTCACGGAAACACCCTCATGAAATAGTTACAAAGAAAACAGTGTTCCATTCCTAATTAAGAAGACGCATTTCCATTAAGACCGAAATGCAAATGAAAACCAACATTTCGATGAGGATCAGAATCCTTGGGAAGACGAGCAGTCCGATGAAGAAGAGAAATACGAAAGGTTTTTAGAGCGCCTTGAATATGAAGAAAAAGAAGGTACTCCAAAACCCCTATACTGTCAAACGAAACTATGAGAAAATTAAATAGTCAGAGCCATAATTTCCATTTATCTCACTAGGACAGGAAAATTGAAACATTCTTTTTATCTCTTGCTGTGAAAAAACTCTGTCTGTAGCTGAACCGACCCCTATATCAACCTCAAATTGTGACAATCAATTATTAAGACATTATCCTCTTCGACGGCAAAACCCTCCTTCCTACTTACAAAAGTATGTCTGTGAAGAAGACTAGTTCATTTCAAAATATTTAATTCCCCAACTGCAATAATTAATCCGTAAATCTTTATCAATATGAAATTAGAGGCAGGGCCGCCGCTACCATGTGTGCAAAGTGTGCGGTGCACACGGGCGGCCAGAAATAGGGGCGGCCAAAACAGACACCACTAATTTTTTTTTCTTAAATTAATACAAATAACAAGAAAATTAAATAATGATTCTATTTTCCCTAATAAAATTCTTATTAAATATTTTATGACCTCAGCCTCTATAACGCCGTTGATTGAAACACTAAAATGCATTTTTATGTATGGTCTTTTCTTTCATTCCAATCCAATCATAATTATTGTACCTATATTAAAACATTAAAACTGCCGACATCGAATATTAACTGTGCTGACAAACTATTTTTTGTCGCCTCATCGGCTCAGTCGGCTCTATTTATTTAGAGCGGCTCCTCAGATGCGTTTTTTTGCGCTTGCGTAATAGGGTATCAATATCAGTATGGAAGGGGTGGCCCCTAGCGGGCCTGGCACTTAGGCCACCAATTGGACCCGTTGTACCCCCAGCCCGCATTAGAGAACCTCCAGGCTGCCGGTCCTCCTTAAGAAAGCCCGCATCTCCTTCAGACTAACACGACGCACTGAATCTGGCTCGATCGACGTCACGCCAAAGATCCTGAATCTTGCCCACGCAAAGGCGGGTCTCGTCGTCCTCCATGCACCATCTACACTCCGCCTTTTCTGCAATTCTCAGCAGGGTCAGTTGCCGTCTAAGCCTACAGTGCCCTGCGTAGAATCCTACCAGGGCCCTGCACTCCTTCCTAGGTAGGCACAACAGCCCCTTGGCGAGACTCTTCGCAGGCCCATGTATCATGGCGTACTAGGGTATCAGTGTTGTTTGTACGTAAGACGTAGGATACTAGATTATTAACGCACTCGTGTGATTACACTACTCGGCCTACGGTCTCGTATTTGTCAACACCATACCTGTTATAAAAACTGACAGCAAAACTGTCTTTGAAAGTAAAATTGTCATTGGCAGCAAAACTGTAAAAAAAAAACAAAAAAAAGTTCTGTTGATCCCTACCAAATGAAAAGTTGCCGATCGCTACCAAATTTCACAGGAACACTTCTTAGCTCAATCTAAAGACTCCCTGAAAATTTCAATTTCATCGGTCCAGCCGTTTTGGAGTCCATAGGGAACATAGATATACACATATCGCCTTTTATAATAATATATAGATATTATTATGTAGGTATGTCAAAAAAAAACCATACTATTTTTATACATTTCGTTAAATAGAAGAGGGCGGCAAATATTGAGTTGCACACGGGCGGCCAACATCTTAGAGGCGGCCCTGATTAGAGGGATGATCTATTACAATAATTTTCTAATACATAAACCTTTTTAAGTAGACGGATGTTCTGTTATAATCATAAAAATTTCATTCTATCTGCTACCTTAGTTAGCCAGCAATAACATTAAAGTGCTAGGACACCTTCAAATATGAAGTGGAAACAATTCTCAAATTCAAGTAAACCAAATTTCGAAAAATTCAAATTACCAATAAATGTTGAAGAACGTTCCTAACAACTAATGCAAACAAAAACGTTCCTAACAAGTGATGTAAACAAAGGAACACAAAGAACCGAACTGGCCTAAGAATTTAATCAATCAAGTTCACTTGATACAAGATATTGCTACAGAAATGCGTTAACATTACAAATTACCATGCACACCCACGAAAAGTATTGATCTTTCAAAATTAGGAAATCATTAGAACCTTTACGTACAATTTCCAGCTAATTAAACAATATTGACAAGCATGCTCTAAAAATTAAAATGGAGTTTAAGCTCGAGGAATCTCATTATTAAATATTTTATTTTATTCTAGGCAAACACCTGTGTACTGATTTTATTAATAATATACTGTTGTCTCACTGTGGACTCATTTCCCTTTTACTAGCTGCTGAAGTTCCCTTTTACTATACAATACATTTATAGTAATGACCGTTCAAAAACATTATAATTACAAGATCAATCGACTTACCTGTAAGGAAGATCGATCGGAA
>JAEQML010053164.1:0-40748 GCA_016904865.1 Pissodes strobi | reverse complement strand
TAACATGGTTAGCGAAACGCGCGTCGAGTGCAACAATTCTGTTTCGGTATTGTGGATAAAGCTCAGCTTTAGTGCATGTTGCCGAAGGTTCCAAACCCCAACATAGTAAAGGCAGTAAGTAATAACTTTACAAAAACGTCTCTTCCACCTTTGACAGACGAACCTGGCATCACGACGACTAGAGCCAAGGAAAAAGCAAACATGCTCGCCATCGCACTCTACCTTATAGTCCGAGAGTTCCGAGAGGCGACCGTCATAATAGTGTGGTGTCTGAACTGTCAACTGTCAGGATTTTGCATGATAAAAAAATATTATTTAGTTGGGCCGAATAAGAAACCGTTGGTCGGCCGAGGTTGGCCTTGACCAGTAATTAATTATACAGGGTCTTTCAAAAAATTCGCATCATAATAACTCTTTTATTATTGATTTCACAGAAAATTCTATTTTTGACAAATGTTGACGCTTAGAAAAAAACTAATTTTAACGATGCTAATTTAAGGATATACATGGTACATAAAAAAACACAAAAATTAAGGTTAAAAAAACAAAAATTTTGAAATATCGCAAAACTTTCTACAGAAAAAATAAAGCTTTTATTAAGATAAAAATAAAAGTCAAATACTATTTTTTCCAAAAGTGCATCGTTGCTGAAAAAAATATGAACAAAATTAAGAAAAAGAGGGTTTTTTTCAATAATTGTCATACATTTTCTCAGCAACAATGCACTTTTGGAAAAAATGGTATTTGACTTTTATTTTTATCTTAATAAGAGCTTTATTTTTCCTGTAGAGTTTTCCGATATTCCAAAATTTTTGTTATTTTAAATTCAATTTTTTGTCTTTTAACCCTGGCAACTTATATTTGATTTAGCATTGTCAAAGTTAGTTCTTTTCCAAGCACCAACTTTTATCAGGAATAAAATTTTCTGAGAAATCAATAATAAAAAAGTTTCTCGTATGATGCGAACTTTTGAAAGGCATTATAAAAGATGATTCAGGGTCAATGGTAGGTTAGACGGTTCTGGAGAACCACTCAACGGATCATTCTGAAAATTTGGTCATTTACATAAACAAATATGCTTTACCTTGCTAAAATATTTTTGACAGTGCAACAAACATAGCTTAATTTTCCGAAGGCTATCCGGTTAGTCTTATGCGGCGGTTAAGTTCAGTAGTTTGGCTATCTCTTCCAATGCCATGTCCTAAATATTTATACGGCGTAGTTTGGTCGATTGCTTTGCCAGCTAGGTTTATATTCTCACTGAGCACGAGGTTTGTCATAATTTGTGTCTTGGCCATGTTAATTTTCAGTCCAACTTCCAAAGAGGAGAGCTAGAGCCTATCCAATAAATTTTTGGATTCGTCCATTTGATCCGCTATCAAGACTATATCATCCGCGAATCTTTGGTGGCTAAGCCATTCTCCATTTCTATTTATGCCCTTCTCAACTAGGTTGGCCCTGTTGCATGCATATTCTAGCAGTGTAGTAAACAGCCTGGGTGATATGGTGCCTCCCTGTCGGGGGGAATTTCTTTGTTTGTTGGTCTCCAACTCCCACACTCGCTGTAGCATTTTGATATATATGTTTGATTATATTTGTGGGGCGCTGATTTATTCGACATTCCCTTAAAGCTTCTGACATTTTTTTGTTGATTTATTGTGTCGAAAGCTTTTTCATAATCCACAAATATCTATACCAAGAACTTGTTGTATTCAACATATTTCTCAAACAGGTTTTTTATTACCAGTGAATGATCGTTCGTGCCATATCCGGATCTGAACCGTGCCTGTTCTTATGGTTGGTAGAACTCCAATTTACTTGGTAATCTCTTGGTAATGATCTTTGTGAATAGCTTGTATACATGAGAGAGTACTGAGAGTAGGCTTATAGGGCGGTAGTTTGAAAGATCGGTAATATTCGCTTTTTTATACAGCAAAATTACCCCCGCTGTGTTCCACTGAGTTGGTGTTGTCGCTTCTCTTAAGCATTTATTAAAGGGTCTAGCTAGAGCTGGCAGTATTTTTTTTCCCAGCATATTTTATACCCACGATCAATATTCCATCGTTTCCCAGTGATTTGTTATTTTTCAATTCTTGCACGGCCTTTCGTATCTCATTTAGTGTTACATCTGGCATCTCTTCGAAACCTTAGTTTATTATGTTTGTTAAGGGTTGGTTTTCACCTTGTTGTTCTGGTTCTTTATACAGTTCGCGGCAAAAGCTCTCTCCACAACGTCTAAAATGTTCTCTCTGTCACTGACAAGTTGTCCTTGTTTGTTCTTCAGTTTATGTATATTTTTCGTCCCCGTTGCCATGTTTTGTCTTAAGAGTTTCAAACTTTTGTTCTCTTCAATCACTGTGAATATTTCTCTCATGTTGTGTTTGATGTCCTTTCGAATTTTCCTCTGAATCTCCTTGTTTAAGCTCCTCAATGCGGCAAAGTTAGTATCGTGTTTGTTCTTTAGTTTTCTTCTTTCGTCCAAAAGGTTTTTCGTATTCAGGGTAAGTTTCTCACTGTTTTTCTCGATTGTTGGATATGGGTTTTCGACTTCTTTTAGAGCTATTAATATGTTGCTGTTAATTTGTTCAATATCCATTTCTTCCTGGGTATTTAAGTTATTATCAATGGAATCTTTGTATAACCTGATATTTTCAGGAAGGTGCCATTTCCTGTTCTTGTTTTTATGTATCATGTTTGCTCCTTTTTTCTTCATATTAAAGTATACTTTTGCTCGGACCATTCTATGATCACTTCCAGTCGAGAATTTATTTAGGATCACTATGTCTTCAATAGTCTCTTTTCTGTTGGTCATTATAGAGTCTATTTAAATAAATAAATAAATAAATAAATAAATAAATATCGTCTTTATTTTATTTCTCAGTGTGTACATACATATAAATAATAAATGAGTAATTCACCATTCAGATGTACATGCACACCACAGGACATAGGTTACTCTTACACCTAACCATTCCAACCCGCTCCAAATTAACAGTCGAATCAAACTTAATCTAACATCAAATGTACAATTTCCAAACCTAATAACAATATACACAATTATTACAAAATCGAGTTACAACAAAATCATCATTTCAACAAATTAACTACCAATTATACATATAATTTGACTACATAATATAATGAACATCAGTCACTTTTACACGCTTTGTAGATGCAACAAGTAGGCCCTATATCTCACCCGCAGCTTATTGATGCTACATGAGTTCAACTCCTGACTCAACGAGTTGTAGAGAGATACAGCATTGTAGGTAAAACTACGTTGAAATAATGCAGACTGGTGTTGTGGCATGGTGAGATGATTTCGATGTTGCAAGTCACGATCATGAATAAGAGTACGAAATACAAGCTTTTCTTTTAGGTAAATTGGTCCATCATTGCGGAGCAATTTAACTAGAAATGTAACCAGATGTAACTTTACAGTATTTGACATGTTTAATCATTTTAACTGATTCACTTTAGATGATATATGACCATATTTCCTAAGGTTGAAAATGAAACGACAACATGTATTCTGCACAACCTGTAAGCGATTTTTAGTAGTCATGTCTAACATGGATAATAAACTGGGTTACAGTAGTAATATATTGGTAAAACCAAAGATTCACACAGCTTTTTTCTTATCTTATAATTCAGGATATATCTATTCGCATAAAGAAACTTCATTCTGGCATAGCTTCTTCGGAGCAGATTTCCAACATGTTCCCTGAACCTCACATCTACACCAATATACAGCCCCAATTTTTTCGCACCCTTTGTAAAACTTAACCCTTAACCGGTAACGTGCCGTCTGTGAGACTGCAACCATTTTAATTTGTAAGGTTTTCTGGAAACGGTATAACTTTCCAGGCCAATGAGCTCACCTAATCTTTCTTCTATTGGTACCCCACTTAACACCAAACTTGCGGTAGATTGGGGTAATCGACGTTTGAGATAGGTATAATAGTTATTCTAGAGCAGTCGGTGAGACGGCATGTTCCGGTTTACGTAAGAATTTATCTCTACTGATAATCATGGCAGGTCCGTCAAAACGCGTTCGTTTTTTGCATATGCCGTAATTTAGTCATTATTAATCGCAAGTTGAAGAAAATCACATATCTTTAACATTATTTTCGTGCTAGTTTGGCTTGTCAAAAATCTGTCTGTATATTTTAGTTTAGTTTGAATATTTACTATCTCATGGTCTTTTTCTTAAAGCTGTTCTGATATTTTATATAAAAATATTTAAAAAAGGATGTCATAACTAAAAGGGTTTTAATTTTTCTTGCTGCCAAAAAGTGAAAGTCTCATAGACTGCACGTTACCAACTGTGTTCCACATTTTCACGTTACTGGTTGAGGGTTAAGGTAACATTGTCTAACTTTAGGATTATTCGGTCCTCCAACGTCTGTCGACGCCTTTCTAAGCAAAAAAGGAGGACTTCGGTTTTATTTCGATTTATTTTCAACTAACCCACCATATCGAACATCAACACTACCATGGTAGAAGTCAAATTTCATCACCGTGATATTCGTAAAATCCTTAAAAATCTAGATACGCAAAAGGCATCAGGACCGGACGGAATACCTGCCATCGTGTTAAAGAACTGCGCCAACGAACTAACACCCGTTTTTTCCAGGCTTTTTTCTCTGTCTTACGGAAAAGGGATTTACCCATCTTCTTGGAAAGTCGCTCGAGTGCAACCTGTTCCAAAAAAAGGCAAGAAAACCACGCCCTCAAACTATCGTTCAATTGCCTTGCTTCCAATAATCTCCAAAGTCATGGGACGTGTAGTCAATCAGCAACTACTCAAGTACCTCGAGAACAACAAAATAATCAGCGATAATCAATACGGCTTTCGCAAAGAGAGATCGACACACACGAGTTGACCAGGAATCTAGATAGTCTGGAACACCGCAGACATGTGGCCGAGATATCCCTGTTTTACATATACTCTCATGGCAGATGTTCTTAGAATTTGGCCCGCCTCATACCGCCCCTTGCAACGCCTGTCAGACAGTCGCGACAGACGGCAAGGGCCCACCAGTTCGTCGTACAACTGGAAACACCTAGAACATCGCTTTACACGAACTCCTTTGTCTGGCGCACTGCATCACTGTGGAACTCACTCCCAGGACATCTGTTTCTCACTAATTACAACTTACAAATATTCATGAGCCGTGTCAATCAATATCTTCGCAGGCACATCGCTCGTCGAGCGCCACAGGGTCTCCCTTTAGTGTGTGTGCCTCTGCTATAAAAAAAAAGTTATGTTCTCTAGAGTACGTAAGCATCTAATCAAGATCAGTGTTAAGATGAAAGGAAACATCATCAGGCTCAGCGGGATCGAAACAATGCAGCAGTTGTGTGTCATCCGCATATGACTGCACATGTAGCCGTCTTAAATATGTCAAATGTATAGACTAGAAATAAAAGTGGCCCAATTATGGACCCCTGAGGAACGCCAGACACTATTGTTCCCCTGGAGGACAATTCGTTGCCAATGCGCACCCTCTGGGATCTTTCAGAGAGATATGCCTCGAGGAACGACACCGACAGTTGATCAAAACCCATATACTTTAACTTAGCACAGAGCAATTCATGATTCAAGACATCAAATGCCTTGGAGTAGCCAAGCGAGACGGAAACAACCGCCATATTTTTGTCCAGAGCTCTAAATATATTATCAGTCAGATTTAACAAAGCAGACGTCGTGTTGTGACCCTCCCTAAACTCAGATTGATGGACAGGAAGCAAACTGTTATTTTTGAGATAGCGAACGACTTGTGTATGAACAGTCTTCTCGAGCACTTTAGAAAGCACTGTTAGAAGACTAATTGGAGGAAATTCACTAACATCTGATGGGTTTTTAACTTTAGGGACCGGGCACACTATGGACTGCTTCCAATCATTCTGAAAGTAACCACTTCCATACAATTAATTATATGTGTCAAATGATTTAAGATCATCGGCATGCTAAGTTTAATCATAAAGAGTGTCAACTCATCACTTCCAGCAGCATTGGAATTTATGCTAAAAACATTATTCCATACTGTCTCAGAATCCACCATGGTAAAAGAGAAATTTATATCAGCCTTATATCTGTTATCACTGTAAAATGCAATTAGATTAACACAATTATTTGTTTTCTGAAATACGCTCATGAAGTAGTCATTTACTGTATCAGGATTCCCTAGCTCAGGTGAAATGCTGCCAACGTCCGGCCTCGCACCAGCATACACTCTCATCTGTTGAAGGCCCTTCCAAAGACATTTTGTATTTCGATTCCGCTGCAAAAAATCTAAGTAACTAATTTTTTCCCTACGCACAGACGCAAGGGCGAAGTTTCGAAGTTGCTTATACGCTTCCCAAGTCTCAGGAGTTTTGTTTCGCTTATACCTTAATTTTGCTCACGTTCCTTCATGATCAGCCTCAATGCAGAAGTGAGCCATGTGCAGGTGGTTTGTTCACACGAACAGTTTTCAGCGGTACATGCTGATTGAACAAAGAGGACAAGCGCGATGACAGAAAAGACACCTTGTCATCTATACTATGCTCATAATATACTTGGTCCCATGGAACCTGACGCAAGTCATTGTAAAAAAGTTCCTCGTCAAAATCACCAAAACTTCGAAAAGTCACAAATTTCTGTGTATTTTTTATTATTGGCAAATTAAGTTTGCAAATAGTTAAGATATGGTCACTAATAAGATCAGCACCGATTGTGCCAGCCCCACGGAGAACACCAGAATCACTGATGAAAATAGGATCAAGCAACGTTGACACGGCATATGTAAATCTAGTTGGTTTGTCTATAGCCTGTATGAAACCCAATGCATCAAATAGCTGCGACACTGGATTTGCCAAATTTAGAAAATTCACATTGCGGTCTCCCAGAACAGTCACATACTCATACAAAGGTAAGATCTCAGGCAACACATTGTCCAGTACCCGGACACACTCATTGATATTATTACCTGTCCTGTAAACCACCCCTGCAATCATACTTGTTTTACTATTAATATTAATTTTAATCCAAATATTTTCAAATCCTTCAATACTCACTGCATTGTCCAGATTCACGACATCACACTGGAGATGGGATTTGACGTAGACTCCCACGCCCCCTCCTTTCCTCAGGAGACGATCACGCCGGAAAAACTTGTTACCACCCAAGGCAACCACATCTGATGAAACATCAGGATTTAACCAAGTCTCGGTCACCGCTACAACATCGAAATCATTACTGTATACTAGATCTATAAATTCCTGAAAACCAGTAAATATTGACCTAAGGTTTAAATGCGATATGCTGATATTATGAAAATTAGATCTATTATTATTCATATTGTTCATTTGTACTCTATACGGTTTCACAAAAATAATATATTCTTTTATTTTGACTACTAATTAAGCGCCGAAGCGATGGGCAGGCTCTATCTAATGCTTTATGAACAATATCGATATCAAAGTTGTTTTGCTTTTTGAGTTTGACACAATTAGTACATTTTACAGTTTGAGATTGACAGTCTTTGTATGAGTGATTGCCTGCACATTTAGAACAAACTTTTTCCAACTTACAATCTTTTGCAAAATGATTAAAGCCCATGCAGTTGTAACACTGTAACACACTAACATGGTTAAAAACGCGACACCTAGACCATCCTAATTTAACCCTTGTTTGCTTTAGCAAGAAATTATGCATTTTTGAGTCCAATTCTAAAATTACGCCAATTTTTTTGTACCTGTTTTCAGCCTTCTTTAAAATTTTCATATGGAAATTATCCGCAGTGCTAAGGTCGTTCCATTTCACAATAAGATCTATAGTATCTTCATCTGAATCATCCTTGCCAATGTCCTCAGTGCTAATGTTCACTAATCTTAATTTTGGCTTCTTCAGTGAAGGGGTCTCCAAAGTATATCTGTGTCCTAACTGACCGACCAGCTTCTTACGTAATATATCAATATCCTTCTTATCAGTACAACCTATAACAACACCTCCATTTGTCACTTCACGGAAATCTGAGACATTGATATCTACTGGATCTATCTTCTGCCTAATATCCTTTTTTGTCACCGTGCTATTTTGAACATTTCTTGGCTTCACCACTAGTATCGCTTCGGGGGTATCCGCTTTTAAAACATCAGCAAACAGTTCAAGGCAGGGCCAGCGAGCAGCCTACTCTCGAGACTCCTTACTTTAGCAAGCAATTCTTCGTTCCTCTCCTCTAACAGCTCTATAAGTTTATCTTTCCCATTCACGTTTTTCTTTGGTTCTTCAATAACTGACTGACAGTGGGAGAGAATCGCCCTTATAACATTTTCCACAATAAAACTTCAAATATCTTCCTCCTCGCAACTGCAAGACTTTAATCTCGGATGCAGAGACCAGGCTAATAATTTCGCTCTTACACAATCGCGCGCTACATCCATCGCAACAAAATATCTCTACTTGTTCACTGGTTTTCTTGCAAACATCACATTCCATGGTGTCTAGGAATATTCAGAAGTAGATATGGCAACACCGCCCGGTATAACCGGCGATCACGTTGTAAACAATATCGAAAAAACAAACGATTCTTTCACTAAAACTTGATATAACTTCGAAAAAGTCGATAAGTTGATCTCCTCTCTCATTTCTTTCGTCATAGCCAAAGTTGCCCACTGCTAGTTCTGCGTGATCTCGCTTGACTCCCAATTTGGCGGTTAAGTTCCCCATCATCATAATGTAATGCGTTTGTGTTTTTCGTAAGGCGGCTTTGACGTCCTCATAGAATTTCTCGGTTTCTTCGTCTGAATGACTCGTTGTTGGTGCATAATAATTGTATGTGTATGTTAAGGCTATAATATCTTGAGTGTAGTTTCAGAACCAAATAGATAACTCTCGGACATCTGCTTTTAATCTTTGTTATGTATGAAGAAGCCGACTCCGACGTTTGATATGTTTTCTTCTCCTCTATAATGGAACATATGACCGGATTTAAGTATCATTTGGGCATTTTCCTTACGCCTTACCTCGGCAATACCGTCCCTTACGCCTTACCTCGGCAATACCGACTATATTCCATTTGATTATTTTTTTTAGTTCTTCCTCCATCTCCAATAGTCTTGCCTCCGATAGGAGCGTCTGGACATTATAACAAGCGACATGCATTTGTATTTCTCCCTGGTGACATGATCTCTTCCGGTGATTCTTAGCACCCTTTGCTCCAACTCTCTTCCTTTCGTCACCTTGGCCTAGTTTTTTAAAGCGGCACTTGAGTCGCTGTAATCGCAACGAACAACATGCTACGCGAGCGCGAAGCTTTCAGCACGATATTGAAGGGGTGTACAGAGATATACGTCATCAGCACGTCCTGTTGACTAAGAAACTAACACTATGTCACCGACCATTAACAAGAGACTAGAAGGTCCACTCTCATCCGGCACTTTTGATGTAGTGCTTACAAACGCGAGACGCCAAACTTTAAACCAGATGGAGTGAAACGTGGCACGAGGCCTGAGCGGTTAACCAGCATTTCACCAGATTCCGCGACGGGGCAAGGAGGGAAATACTGGGGGGGCTTAGACTATACCTTCTGGTCTATTGTTAATGTTCGGTGACTAGGTGGAATTTAGCAAGAATAGCAAGGCACTTGTGTTAATGTCGATATTAGCCGGTTGATGTCCGACGCGGGCTGAAGGTAATTTTATATTCGGCCATTGACCAACTAGACATGTTATTCTCGATATTAACTAGGTAATATTGAGATTAACCTGATTTCGAACGTTAACCGAAGCATATACATCACAACATTATTCGACGAATTACCGATATGTATGAAGAGAAATACAAGATATGGACTGGCAATTGTTTATTTGAATTAAAAACATTCAATAGCGAACATAGAAAGATAGTCGCAGATTTGATTAATAATTACAAGCCACAAAAAACAAAAACTACAGATATACAGATGAAGATTATACTGAAAGATGAAGAACCTATATACCAGAGACCGAGAAGATTATCAGTGCTAGAGAAGATAGAAGTAGACAAGCAAATAAGCGAATGGTTAAATGACGGAATAATCAGAGAAAGTACTTCGGACTTTGTCAGTCCAATAGTGCTAGTGAGTAAAAAAGATGGAGGCACTAGGATTTGTTGTGATTATAGAAAGATTAATAAAAATATTGCTAAAGATAGGTTTCCACTGCCACTGATAGAAGACGTATTGGACAAATTAGAAAATGCAACATTATTTACAACAATAGACTTAAAGAATGGCTACTTCTTTTATTACCCCCAGTGGACAATATGAGTTTTGAAAGTGTCCCTTCGGTTTGTGTAAGAGTCCAGCGGTTTTTCAACGTTTCATAAATTATATTTTTAGGCCCTTAACAGCAAAAAATATTGTCATTTACTACATGGATGATCTTTTTATTCCCAGTAGTACCTACGATGAAGGAATAGAGCGATTGAAATTGGTAATAGAAGTAGCCAGAGATTATGGTTTAGAAATCAGAATGAAGAAGTGTCAGTTTCTGAAAAAAAGAGTACAGTTTTTAGGATATATAATAGAGGACGGAAGAATACAGCGATCAGAGGAGAAAACTAAAGCTATCAAACAATGTAAGGAACCGACCACTTATAAGCAACTTCAGTCATGCCCAGTGGCGAAGCTAGAAATATCGGCGCCGTGGGGCAAACCTATCCGCTGGCGCCTAAAACAAACCTATATTTTGTGTAATACGCAAATTAGTGAAAAAAATCATACATCATAATATTAAATGTATATTTTTGAAGTGAAAACTTCTTTAGGCGCGTTTTGCGTTTTTCCTGGGTATTGAATTCAGTAAAATCGTCACGCGTCACGCTCAGAGTCATCACGCTCGTATATGTATGGCATGTTCCCATATAGGTAGAGGGCTGAAATTTTCAGGGGATGTAGCCGGGGTAAACAGAAGATCCTGGACGAAAACGGCACCAGCCAGCAGGTACATACATATTTAAATTTAAATGTAAACTAAAACTCTGCAAACTTAATTAAACATTAGAGAGTCTTTCTTCGGTTTTTAATCGACCAAAATTGATCGATTATTTCATTAAAATTAATTTTTTGGGCAAATTCATTTTCAATGCTTATTATTGCTAGGCTATTTAGCCTTGTCTGGCTAATAGTACTTCTTAAGTAAGAAACTCCAAAAAACGTACTTTTTTACGACAGAGAATATCGGAATTTTTGAAGTGAAAACATCTTTAGGCGCCTTTTGCGTTGTCTGGACATGGACTTGGATATGTATGGCATGTTCCCGTATAGGTATAGGGCTGAAATTTTCAGAGGATGTATCTAGCCGTGTTAAAAAGAAGTTCCTAGACGTAACGGGACCTCGTTCCCCCCTCCGTTTGGCCAGGGGAGGGGGGAGAAGGAAAAACTTAAATAATTAATATCAGGAAAACGGGAAGAGGTATGGAGTTGAAATTTTTATGGTAGGTGCGCCCCATGGGGGCCACCTTAGACCATACGGGGGGGACCGGGGCTCTAATTGCATTTTGCAATTGTCTTTGTGGGGGTTGAATGACACCGAGCCGTCACGCATCACGCGCCACGCGTCATGCTCGGATATGTAACGTAACGCTCCTTATACTGGCATGTTCCCGTATAGGTAGAGGGCCGAAGGGATGTAGCCGGGGTAAAAAGAAGGTCCTGGACGAAAACGAGACCCCCTACCCCCCACGTTTGGCCAGCGGAGGGAAAAGAAGAAAAAAACTAAATAATTAATTTCGAGAGAACGGGAAGAGGTACGGGGTGGAAATTTTTATGGTATGTGCGCCCCATGGGTAGCTACCTTAGACCATATGGAGGAATGGGGCTCTAATTTAAGGGGGGGGGATTTAGGCGGAAAGCCGTTTTTCGCCCCTATCTCTGCAACGAAGGCTCGGATCGAAATTGTGATAAACGATGACCCCGCTAGTCGAAGTTTTCACTTCTATCGTGTGGTCTTAAGCACACACAATTTTTGTTTGTCTTTGAAGTCGCATGCCGCCTAAAGCCTAGTTCTCAGAGCTTCGACTGTCGCCAGCTACACTCTCTCTGACCAATAGGTGACAAGGAACGTCAGAACCCCTAAACCCCTCCACAGTATTGCCGGTTTGTTGTCGCTGCAGTCGGTTTGAATCAACTTCACTTAATTTTTATTGGAGATATTGTGTAAAATGACAGATGGTTGACATCATCGTGACGTGACAGCTGTCGCTCGACATTGAAAAGGCAGGGAGTGGCGATTGTCGCGACAGTCGAAGCCCTGGGAACTAGGCTTTACGCAGCTATTTTATAAATTTGCATGCACCAAACGCCGCCGCGCCGGGATATTTCTTTTTCATTCCACGTAGAATAAATAATAAATACCGTGACACAAAATTTATTGGTTGGATAAAAAGTTTAATACATTGATCTTTTATTGTATTATATTGAGAGTGTGACGTTGACGTGTTGTGGTTCATATGTTGGATAAGACAGTAAAGTGGTGATAGTTTGTGATATAAATAACCGTTTTTTGTTCGTGTCGTCTTGTAGAGGTGTATGCTTCGTGTGGAATTGGGGGTGTTGTCCTGGGTACCCTAAATGCCCGAAAAATCGCAGAAAGTCATCACCAAAAAATTTAAGCGGGAGAATTTGACAGTCGTAATTGAGGTTATAGTGTACTCCTGTATTCTTCTTCTTTCCTAAAAGTTTGGGCAATCTCAGCTGGGATCTTCGGCGCTTTGTGCTTTGTATACGGCACGGCTTTTGATCAAAATGATTAAAAGTTTTAAATGCTGCAAAAATAAAGAATTCGCAAACTTTTGTTGTGTCGTCTGCCACGGAATTTTCCACGCTAGCTGCCTAGAACGTGTCCATGAAGCGCGGAAGATCGGAGGGTACCAAATCTACTGCTCAGACACATGTAAAAGAAAGGCAGCTGAAGATGAAGAAAAGGACCAACAATTTAAAGTTGAAATCGAGAAATTACATGAAGCTGTTAAGGAAAGAGATAATCATATAACAAGAATAAAACGCAATAGCCAAATATTTGAGGAGGACGTTACAGAGGCCGAGCACAAATATACATCACAGCTTAACAAACTAAATAACTGGATCAA
Organism: Pissodes strobi; assembly: GCA_016904865.1. Classification (NCBI taxonomy): domain Eukaryota; kingdom Metazoa; phylum Arthropoda; class Insecta; order Coleoptera; family Curculionidae; genus Pissodes; species Pissodes strobi. The sequence continues at coordinate 27,631 of JAEQML010053164.1, read as the reverse complement.
GGAACTTCAGGATGAAAAAAAGGAAATGGAGATATGCAATGGGAAACTTTTGAATGAAAATTTAACAGCAGCAAAAATTAATGACAAATTATCCAGGGAAATTGTCGACCTAACATCCCTAAATAAAGGCATGATAGTCTCAATTGAAGCGCTAGAGAAAGAAAACGAGAAGTCTGTATGCGATATAAAAAAGCTTAACTTAGAAATTGACAAATTAAAAATAGCTCTTGAAGAAAATTGCATTTTGAAGGAATCGCAGCAAGCTAATAAAAATCTATCCCAATTTTCAGAAATACTAATATCAAAAATAATGGAAAAAATCCTACATGAAACCCTAGAATTTCATCTGGCCCCAATAAAATGTAACCTAGAAAGTATACTTAATGTCTCTGGTAAGGGGGAGAGTTTACCTGAAAATCACTCGACAACCCTGCAGAGCTCAAATTCCGGCAAGTCTGGTTCGAGAAGGAAAGGGAAAGATAGAGTTCTCCCAGAGAGCAACATAACTCCTGCCCCGCCGCCATCGGTTCCTGCTGCAATGGTATCAGCCGTATCGGCAGCCAGCAAACCAGATGGCACTCATCATAGTCTAAAGCAGCAAATAAATAAGACCAACGATACTAGAACGATTCGTCCTGAGGCCCCCGTTGCTGCACGGCAGATGCAACATTCCCCCTCCCGCCCTCAACAGACTTCGAAGCCATTTCACATGCCTCAGAGTGATGAGGTTTCGCAGAAAAAAAACACCACACGTGAAACTGGAATTACCCTCACACAAGTCTCTAAAGCCGTTGAAGACGCTAATCAGGCCAGAATAATGGCTGCTGTAATAGGCATGGGAACGGAGTCCCGTAACAGCTCGAAGATAATAGGTACCAACGAAATGGAGCCAAACGCAGCAGCAAAGCAGAAATGCTGGCTGTTTGTCTCCAAATATAGAACAACATATATGGCAAAAGATCTATCTGAATACCTGTCAAATAGGTATCCAGATCGTGAATTTATTTGTGATTTGATTCCAAACAAGCACAACCTATTTAATTCATTTAAACTTGGAATTGACGTCGACCAAAAACAGGAACTCCTAAATCCAGCCGTCTGGCCAAGAGGTATCGAGGTAAGAAACTATCTTTTTCGAGGTACACGAACAGGAAGCGGAGGGAACAAGTACCAAAACAAGTATCAATCCTGGAACCAAAGATATCCGCCAAGGAGGGGTAACCTCAACAGGTACAATTAGCCTACTACAGTTGAATATGCAGAGCGCTCGATCAAAGCACCTAGAACTCGAGCAACTTGTCAACCAAAATCAATATGATATAGTATCAATCTGTGAACACTGGTTGACAACTGATGAAATGAAGGTCTATGAGCTGGAAAATTTTTATAAGTGTGCTAGTTCCAGCCGGGAGTCTATGCGCGGCGGGGGCACAATGTTGTTACATGGTAAAAACTTTAAATTAATGTCAGTCGACACCAAGGTCAGTAATATAGAACAGCATTTTGAACACTGTGTTGGTAAATTTACAGTAAACAATAAAAAATATTTTATTATTAGTGTATATCGTTCCCCTGGAGCCTGTTTGGACATATTTATGACCAAATTGGAAAATATACTGCAATATCTTAACGGAACTTCCGCAAATGTAATTGTATCGGGAGATTTTAATGTTGACTGGGGCTGTAACGATGTAAACAAAATGAGGTTGACTGATATGTTGGGCGCGTATAACTTTAGGGCGTTGAATTCGGACCCAACTAGATATAGCCGTAATTCAGCATCAGTGATAGACAACCTGTTCATAAACTTTGATGGTCAGTTTAAAATTAACGTTTTTAACACTGGATTATCAGATCATTTGGGTATTGAGTTTAGATTGGTTGGTGAAGGTGATAATGTCAAAGCCACAGATGGATCTACAATATCTAGATCATTTTCAGAGGAAAACAAAAAATACTTCATATCTCTTCTCATGAGTGAAAGCTGGGAAGATATAGTCAACAACAATAATGATGCAAACCTAGCATTTTCTGCATTTTCTGACAGGTTTATGTATTATTTTAACAAAGCCTTTCCGAAAAAAATCAAAAAAAAATCTAGCAAGTATGATAGGAAAAAATGGTACAACCATGACATTACACAGCTGTCTCAGGAAGTACAAAACCTATACTGGCTAAAGCGTCATGATAACAGCGAACAAATTAACACTCTTTATAAAAATAAATTGGCAGATTATAGGAAAATGTTGATTGAACGAAAAAAAAAGTTCTATGATAAAAAAATGGCAACCTCAAATAATCCCAGTAAGTGTGCATGGGACATCCTGAAACAGGAAACTAATAAGATTAACAATGCTCATCATTTTGAGATAGAAAGGAATGGGGAGACTATCACTGATGCTGACAAAATTTGTGGTCTGTTTAGCGACTACTTTGGCGAACTGCCGATGGTTAAAGGGGATGAAGTGGAGAACCAGCATGAGCTGAATTCTATTAACGAAGGATCATTCTTTCTGACTCCTGTGGATGAGAAGGAGATTGTGGATATAATCAATACCACATGCTCAAAAAGGTCAGCAGGGCTAGATGAAATCCCATGTAGCCTCTTAAAAAATATATCACTTTTAATATGCAAACCACTTTCATTCATAATCAACAAGTCATTTCTTGAAGGACTCTTCCCTACAAATCTGAAAAAGAGTCGAGTCATACCTTTGCATAAAAAGGGCGATAAGAGCCATTTGGAGAATTATAGACCAATTGCCATCCCATCTGCGTTTTCAAAAGTTTTTGAAAGAGCATTCTACAATAGACTGCTAAACTTCCTATATACCTTTTCATTTTTCAGTACTACGCAACATGGTTTTTTACGAAATCGATCCACTCAGACAGCCCTTTTTGAACATATATTAGCCATAATGAATTCCCTTGATGTCAGCAATACAACAATTAGCATTTACTTCGATTTAAGCAAAGCTTTTGACTTAATGCATCATAACATCTTATTTGAAAAGCTTGAAAGGGTAGGTGTCAGGGGTGTTAGTCTGAACTGGATCAAATCGTTCTTACAAGATCGCATTCAAACAGTACACATTAAGGGATGGAAGGGCAGTTTGGCTAACCATTCCTATCAGTCCTCGTTTGACTCTATATCCACAGGAGCACCTCAGGGGTCTCTGCTTTCGCCTCTTCTGTTTCTTATATTTTGTAACGACTTGAATGTTGGTGTGAGTGGTGAGAATGTGTCGGCTGTACAGTTTGCCGATGATACCTCTGTTGTGATATCTTGTAGGGAGTCGAATCTGGCTTATCAGATAGCCAATCTGACTGCTGCACGAATGCATGACTGGTGTAAAAAAGAACATGCTCTTATTAAACACAGATAAAACACATTTTATCGAATTTAGAAACAAAAATAAAATAATCAACGGACAATATGTAATTCATATAAATAATCAACCCATAAAACAGGTAGAAACTCTAAAATTTCTCGGGGTTCAACTAAATAATAACCTAAACTGGCTTGAGCATTGTGAGGCAACATGTAAGAAACTTTCATCGGCAAACTATGGTATTTATAAACTAAGGGATATTGTTAACCATGATTCCCTGCTATCATTCTATTATGCATTTGTCCATTCCCGCCTGCTGTATGGTGTTTTATTTTGGGGAGCCCAAAACCAGGTGATGTCCCGTATTTTTGTATTGCAGAAGCGCATTATAAGAACGATGTGTAGAGCTGGCTTCCTGGACAGCTGTGTACCACTATTTAATAAACTTAAGATCATGACAGTTTATTCAGTGTACTTGTATAGTATGTGTTGTTACATATATCAGCATAGGGATACATTTGTGAGTAATAGTGCAATGGGTGGTAGTGGTGTTGTAACAAGGTACGGGGCTAACCTAAGAGTGCCCAAACATGCAACAACTTTGTATGAGAGAGGACCCTACTACATGGGTATAAAGGTGTTTAACTGTCTTCCACCAAGCATGAAAGACACTAGACCCTACGCAAAATTTAAGCAAACTATGAAAAAGTTCTTTAGTTCACATCCATTTTATGGTACTCATGAATTTCTTGTGCACCGTTGGGACACTGCGGGAGGGATGGACTGTGCTTACTGCTAACATTTAGTAATAGTCGTTTTATATGTGTGTGTTTTCTTTTGAACAATTGTGTTATGAATTTTAAATTGTAAATTTTATATCTTGACTTTGTTTGTTTGTTTGTTTTTTTTAATCCTAGTATAGTAATATTTCTCTTTCTTTAAAGTTTAGTTCTCTAAGGTTAAGTAAAGATATTGACGACCCTATGTTCCATAACCAATAATGGCAATAAAGATTTTGATTTGATTTGATTTGATTTGAAATTAATTTAAAAAGTCAGTTATGCTCATGAGCATTGTTAGCATTAGCATATTTATAAATTCGGAGCGGCGCGGCGCCTAATTTATCTTGGCGCCGTGGGGCCTTGCCCCCCCCAGGCCCACCCGGTAGCTACGCCACTGGTCATACCTGGGATTAACAGGATATTTCAGAAAATTTATACCATCATATTCAATCATAGCAAAGCCATTAAGTGACCTACTTAAGAAGGACGTACCATTTCAGTTTGAAGATAAGCAAAGGGATGCTTTTCAAAAATTGGTTATAATTTAAGAAGAAGGAAAGCTAGACTTTACAAGGAAGGAGATTTAGTAGCGATTAAAAGAACGCAGTTTGGATCAGGTCTAAAGATCAGTAGAAAATTTTTAGATCCATATCAAGGAACGAAAGTTAAGGAAAATGAAAGGTATGATGTTATTAAGTTAGGTGCCCATGAGGGCCCAATTCGAACTTCTACCTGTTCAGAGTATATGAAACCATGGATACAGTATGAGAACGAATCCGAGTCGGATTCTTAGTCAGGACGGCCGAGTGTAGGAACGCATCTCTGTTTACTTAACATTAATATAAAAGAAACATTTTTTTTTAATACACCAATCTTTTCTTTCATCATTTACTTGAGATTTACTTAATTAAGCACGCCACTGCAATTTACCGTTCTACTCTCTTACCAACAATTGATGCACCAAGGCCATGGCAGTTTTTTCGGGAAGTCAGTCAGTCGTTGATCATGACATAAGACGTAAGCCGTTTTGCAAGTCGAGCAAATTCAAGGATCAGGAAGAAAAGCCGTGTCTTCCGCCCTAACAAAAACGACGTAAAGACGTGTAATTAATCTAGGCCGGAATCAGACGGATTCTGTGTGCTTTATCGATAATTTAACAGTAAAAGACGTTAGCTTGAAACTTGTAATTTCTCCAAGGTCGAGACGCGACGTGATAAGACATAAGACTTCCTTTTGTATCAGTGTGTATCAGTGTATTTAAAACCTATTGTCATTCTCGAATCTAAATATTATAAACAATCAGTGTTCGACTACACTCCAAGCTTTCTATTAAATAATACTTCCTAATCTACCCCGGGGACTTTCATTTCTACATCAAAACCCTAGACAACAAATAGAAAACCCTACATAAAGGTGTTGTAATAAAAATAAAATCATCCACGGAGACTTCACAAGTGGTTCGCTTGGCTGATGCGTCAAATTAAAATCAAGGTGATATGACGGCGGCAAGTTCTAGTTCTATGGTTTCAAGTTCAAGTAGTAAAACATCTAATGACACACTCAAGGCGAAAGAACGAAAGTATGACGAATCATACATTAATCTCGGATTTGTTGATTCCAACGGCTCACCTCTCTGTATGTTGTGTAGCAAACTCCTTCCTAATAGTTCGATGGTACCTGCTAAGATGCGCCGACATCAAAAACATGAGTAAAGAATTTTTTGTACTTAAAAAAGAACAATTATTAATATACCAAAAAACTATGACGTATGCGACTCAAACTGTGAATGGAAATGCCACGGAGGCTTCGTATTTGGTTAGTTACCGCATTGCCCAAGTAGGATAAGCGCACACTATCGCTGAAAAGTTAATAAAACCATGTGTGGTAGACTTAACAAAATGTATGCTAGACGAAAAATCTGCAAAGCATCTTTCTACAGTGCCGCTTTCGAACGCTACAGCTTCGGGGCAGCATTGGGGATCTCGCAGGATACATAAAACAAGAACGGGTTGCATGGCTTCAAAATAACAAATTCGTCATGCAAATGGATGAGTCGACTGATGTTGCTGGACTGGCTATCTTGCTGGTAATTGTGTGATATCCATATAAACATTCACTCGAAGAAGACTTGCTTATGTGCTCATCGCTGCCTACTAACACAACCGGAGAAATATTTTTACCACCACTAACATATTTTTTGAAGAAAACCAACTCGATTGGAATGATTGCATCGATATTTGTACCGATGGAGCCAAGGCAATGACAGGTAGAACAGCAGGAGCAGTATCATGAATAAAAATGAAAGCGTCAAATTGTAGTTCCAGCCATTGCATCCTGCAGCATAGACAATCACTCACGGTTAAGAAAATGCCACCAAATCTAAAATTGGTTTTTGATGAGGCGGTAAAAATAATTCATTTTGTTAAGTCACGTCCACTGCAATCTCGATTGTTCTCAATATTATGTGAAGATTATGGTAGCAATCATAAAACACTACTGATCCATACTAAAGTGAGATGGTTGTCTCGGGGTAAAACTTTGACAAGGCTTTATTCCTTTTAATTTAAAAGACCCTTTGTCTAAAAAAAGGTGGTTATTTAGACTAGCATTTTTAGCAGACATCTTTGGAAAGCTTAACGTACCTGTCACTACAGGGAAAACAGACAACCGTTTTCAATGCTAACAACAAGATAACCGCCTTTAAAAAATAGATTTTTGGATTACTTGTTTTAGTAAGATTACTTGAAATAGAAAGATTTTCATTGCTAAATGAGTTCCTTAGTCACTTTAGTCTTAGCGATACAGAAATATTTCAAAATGAAACATTTGTTGAATTGGTGCAAATATCAATGATCTGCGAGCGACTTTTGAATCTTACTTTCCTGAAGAACAGAATACGAAACTGAAAATAAACTAATGGATTCAAAACCCGTTTTCATCCCAATTGCAGAAGCCTGAAAATATGTTAAATCAGATCTATGAATAATTTTTAGAAATGACATCGGACACAAACATGGAATCATTGTTCAAAACAATTTCACTGAATGATTTTTGGTGCACGGTTCGTGATGAATATCCACAACTTGCCACAAAGGCTTTGAATGTTCTGATGAGGAATTAAAACCAATTTCATGCCTCCCATTAAATTAACTTAGTTTTATCATTTGCTTACTAACTTACTACTTACTGTATCTACCTTTTTTTTGTATGACTATTAATAAATAATACACATATAAATGGTTTTGCTTTTAGTTTAGGGTTTACCAATCAAAATTCAACATCACAGTGATATTCGATCAATATCAAATATAGCCATGATCGTAATAGATTTAAATTTTATCAATGTTGACAGTTCATAGACAATTTATTTCGTAAATTTTAAAAATTAAATATTATTTTTCATTATTATGATTGGTCGTAGAAAAAATACTGTATGCAATTCACATTTATTGGCTTAATAGCCATCATTAAATGCTAGTTGCATAATATAATATTTATTTACTTTCTGTCAGCCTAAATTAATTTTTTCAAAGTGTTTTTTTCGTAACGTAATGCTAAGATTATATCAAGTTAAATGGGAACAGTGATAATAAGAAGTTAATATTTGTGGAATTAAAAAATAAATAGCTCTAGAAATAAGCAAAATAGACAAAAATTGGTTATAACAATGTATTAATAAAATTACTACTAGGAGACTAGGAGAAAAAAAATAATGTTCATATGCACACTGCATTATTAAGTCGACTTTATATGAATTTTGGTCAAAATTATACGATTTACCGAAAGACATGAAAACAATCTAAGATAGTATCTAAATTTATTATTAAACGGAAACGCCTTTTTTTTAATTTTCGTGATTTTGTTTTTAAGTTTATTTTGGCTGAATTTTAGTTTGCTTGCAGTCTACGAAGATTCGATTCGAGTTTGAAAAACTTTCTTTCTTTTGGAGTCAGTTCTGAGACATGTCTAATCTTTGTGTATAGACCAGCAGAGTGGCTCGTTTTCTTAAATCTAAGAAACATAAGTAAAATTAATATAAGACATAGTGATTACGTACCATATGCTAATGTTTTTATGACAGTGACACAAATACTAAAGGGGGATCCTATGGCACTCGACGAGCCGTGTAGGAAGTGTTGATTGACGCGGTTTTTGAATAGCTGTAAGTTGTAATTTGGGGGAAACAGATATCCTGGGAGTGAGTTCTACAGTGATGCAGGGCGCCAGACAAAGGAGTCCTTGTAAAGCGATGTTCTAAGTGTTTTCAGTTGTATGACGAACGGGTGCGCTCTTGCCGTCTGTCATGATGACTATCTGACAGGCGTTGCTAGGAGCGGGATGAAGCGGGCCAAATCCTGGGAACATCTGCCATGAAAATATCTGTAAAACAGGAAGATCTCGGCCACATGTCTGCAGTGTTCCAGACTATCCAAATCCCGGGTCAACTCTAGGTCGCCGACGGGACGCACAGCTTTCTTCTAAATGGAATCCAGCAGTTTAAGGGTGTACCTACTTAACTGCGGCACCCCAGACGTAATTGTAAAGCTACCATAAATGTTCAAGAGTCCAAAATTATTAATGACAACTTCTTGATGTCCTTCATACTGCTCTATTTGAGATACAGTGAAGTGACATATTGTATTAAAAATGTTATTAACATAATCAAATGTTACTTTTTGATTCAGATATTGACACCCAAATAAGTGCATTCATATTATAAAAACCAATCAAGTCAAATGTATAGTATCACATATTTGATAAACTGCATTTTACTTTTAAACAATTGTTTTGAAAAATAATAATAATATTAATTGCATAAAAAATATTTTTGTCTTTTATTTTTGGTTTTTCTATAAAATTTGTAATTAAAAAATATATTTTTTAAATATACGCTGAAGAAAAAAATGCTTGTATGGAAAAGGCCAATTAGTTATCAAAGACTCGCACTGGATAGTAAATAGTCAAGAACTGACCCTAGTTACGGCTCTGTGAAGGTAAAGGGAAATATTAGTTTACAGGCTCGTACAGAATTGGTGGTTCTAGTCGGAGAAGGCCGTCTGATATGACTCAGGTATATATCTCGAGATTTTAGAATCGTTATATTTAACAATATTGAAAATCGGCTGTTAATAGGTATGTATTAAATTATTGTCGACAGATTTATTAACCGTGACTGAATTTCTAAGAATCCTTCCATTTCAAAATTTTTACCAAAGTGGCATAAGAATTCAAGATATAGATAAACTAAAATCGACAGTGTGCCGTGTCAAAGTGGCAGCTTTAAATAGGGGGGTGCAGTTAAAAAAGGGTGGTTTTAGGATTCGGTGAATAATATTTATCAAAACCCGCATTCGCTCAATTAAACAAACCAGTTCAAGAATATGTCAAAATCACGTGAGCAGACGATTTATTTGGCAGCTTAAACTTGGCAGACGACTGTCAAAGTGACATATTTCTCAAAATGGTGAACGACAATGATCAAAGATTATTTTTGGTAGGCGTATGTATTCCTCTATTAGTCCATTAAGCGAAAAAAACATGGCAGACGAAATATCTGGCAGCATTTGTTTGGCAGACGCTGTCAAAGTGACAAAATATTTCACTATTTCTTATAGATCAAATTTGCAAAACTGTATGTACAACTCTCGTTTATGTTAATTTCGATCAGGCAGACGATATATTTGACAGCCTGCCCTCGGCAGACGACTGTCAAAGTGACATATTTTTCAAAATGGTGAACGACAATGATCAAAGATCATTTTTGGTAGGGGTGTTCCTCTATTAGTCCATTAACCGAAACCAACATGGCAGACGAAATATCTGGCAGCATTTCTTTGGCAGACCATGTCAATGTGACAAGTTAAGTTATGGCCAACAATATTTCCCATACCTTAAATTTAAAAAAACCACATAGAACACTTATTTATATTAATTTCAATCGGGCAGACGATTTGCTTAATGGAATTGAAAGATTTGTATTGCAAAATTTTTTAGAACATAATTCATTATTTAACAAAAATGTAACATACCAAGTCCGATAATATCATGCAAAGAAGAAAAAAATTCTCTTGCTATTTTATTTACCAGCAACAATTATATTAGTTTAAGCAAAAGTTTTTTCCAAACATAAATGAGTATAATCTGTCGTGATTAGTAACGTAGTTATTTTAATAAAGGCATGGTTCTAACGGCCTTTTGTATAATTCGCATTATAAATATTGTTTTGGGAGAACCAGAAAATTAAAAAACTCACATTATAGTATATGTAAATAGCAACAAAACTAGTTCGCAATAACTTCTTCAAACTAGAAAACAACATTTATATTCAGTCATATTAAATAACATTAAATCTCCTCAACGTTTTTGCCCTAAATCTACTAAAAACTTTACTAGAACAGGTTAATAATGGTTACAAAAATCTATTTAAACAAAAACTGTTAATAGAAATATATTACTTAATTTAAACTAAAGTAATACTGACAATAAATCAACTCTGTTTTGTACAGCTAACCTTAAATCTTGCGTTAAATAGAACAACCTATATTTTACATCTATTGATCAAAAAATAATATTTTAACCCGCAAAAATAGTATATTATGATATAAGTGTATAAAAGAGCCTTTAAAGCACGCGCGTTTTGTAACTTGCAAGGGCTTTAAAGGCCTCTTATACACGTATATCATACGCTATTTTTTATTACGAATGCATCATATTCTCAAAAATGTTTTACTTTTTTGAGTTACGTTCTTACTATTTAGAATAAAGCAATGTTGTTTTTAAATGTGTTCCTCCATTTTGACATATAGTAATTTAAACGGCAGGTAAATATCTAGGTAAAAAAGGTAGATCAAATGTTTCTATAGCAACCTTTAAAAAAGTAGGCGCATCATAAACATAATTTTATGCACGCTGCAGCGTGCGATAAACATTGATTATGATGCATGCGTAATAAAAAAAAATATTATCACCCTCGTTATTACCTATCGTTAGGTACTGTAAAAATCAATCTTATCATTTTATGAATCTACAAAATCGTTGTCGTCGTCACTAGAATCAACCAAAATTGCGTCGTCGTCACTTTCGTTAGCTGAATCAGTAGATTGAAGTAAAATATCATCAAGTTGAATACGCGTTTGAGGTCCGTCAAGCCACAATATATTAAATTTATTTTCCTTCAGTATCCATCCATTATTAAGGGGATCATAAAAATTTGCATTCATTTTTGTTGCATTTTTCCAAATAGCTGCTATTTCATTGGTTTTTCGTATTTTTTGCAAGAGAACTGATTTGCAAGGGGGAAAGTTTTGAGCATTAAATTCTTTTTTGACTAAAAGGGGGTTATTTTCAGTTATGCACCCATAGGTTTTAATAAAACATTCCAGTTCGGCCCTGTTTATGTTATTTATATTTGGTTTTCCGTATAATTTACAAACATAGCTTTCCAGCATATTTATTGTTTCCTGAGGGATGGCCTCAAATGACGTTGACCCCAATGACGCGAAATCTGCATGAATTTGCTTGCAATTTTTTAATATGATAAAGGTTTCTTCTTCCCTTTACCATAAAACGCAGCTTCGTAGTCACAACCACTAAATGCATGAAATGCTGGTAGCGCTTGGTTAAGAGTTGATCCCAGACAACCCTGATTCTTTGTAAGGTTAATATATCTCAGGGTATTATTGGATATGTGACCAGTTTCCATCCAGATAAACTTATTTTCTTCATTAAATTGGTCAATATGCGCTAATGCAATAACTGCAATAACATTTCAGGCTTTAGCTAGATTTATTTTAGGTAAAGTATGCGCTTTAACATTACATTTAGTATTTGATAAAATCGTGGCACCTTCCTTGAAAGATATTGAACGGGACAGAAGGGCTACATCAGGTTTTCGAGAGGAAAACTTTGTTATCAGTGGACCTCACCAAAAACGACCTTCTAATTTCCTAGCATCTTTAAGGCAGGATAGCTTCAAACGAGCGCTTGTTATATATCTTGTTCAGGAGTGGTAAAATAATTGTAATTACTCAATAATTAACAATAAAGATATATACGTAACAATCGATAATCATTGCTATAAGATTTATCAGAAAAATTAACGCATTAAAAAGGAAATAGCACAAGAATACTATTGTGAGTATGAAGAAGCTGATACTAAAATTATGTTTCATGTAGCAAAAACTGCTTGCAAAAATATAGTTATAAGGGCTTCAGATACAAATATTGCAGTTATTGCATTAGCGCATATTGGCCGATCTAATGAAGAAAACAAGTTTATCTGGCTGTAAACTTCAAGGTTGTTTAGGATCAACTCTTAGCCAAGCGCTGCCAGCATTTCATGCATTTAGTGGTTGTGCATACGAAGCTGCATTTTATGGTAAAGGGAAAAATAAACCTTTTACAATATTAAAAAATTGAAAGCAAATTCATGCACATTTTGCGTCATTGGGGTCAACGTCATTTGAGGATATCCCTCAGGAAACAATAAATATGCTGGAAAGCTATGTTTGTAAATTATACGGATAACCAAATATAAATAACATAAACAAGGCCAGACTGGAATGTTTTATTAAAACCTGTGGGTGCATAACTGAAAATAACCCCCTTTCATTCAAAAAACAATTTAATGCTCAAAACTTGCCCCCATGCAAATCAGTTCTCTTGCAAAAAATAAGGAGAACCAATCAAATAGTAGTTATTTGGAAAAATGCAACAAAAATCAATGCAAATTTTCTGAAGGAAAATAAATTTAATATATTCTGGTTTAACGGACCTCAAACGCCTATTCAACTTGATGATATTTTACTTCAATCTACTAATTCAGCCAACGAAAGTGACGACAACGCAATTTTGATTGATTCTAGTGACGACGACCACGATTTTGTAGATTTATAAAATGATAAGATTGTACAGTACGTTACAGTACCTAACGATAGGTAAGGTTTGTTCCAACCGACTAGAAAACCGTACGAGGGACCGTCATTTCTAGTTGTCAATTCCATTTTTGGAGGTGATAAGTACCTGTCATGTTGATAAACGAATTATGCCACTGGAAATTACCGTCCCATGTACGGTTTCTTGCTCAATTGGAACAGAGCTATTATAACGCGGGTGATAATATTTTTTTTCTTCAAACGTCAGTAAATCCGTCATTACTCGACTGTGTAGGCGGCCGTGAAGTTTCGTTTTTCCTCCGCCGGAGCTTTACTTTTCACTTTTCCGCCGGCGGAGGTAAAAGTGTTGTCATAGCAACATAGATACACTACAAACAGACAACAAAATAAGCGTCAACAACTCAAGATTTATTAAACTACAATTTGTATTTATCACTCAATTTGTGACTGCATTTCTAAAAATCACTAATTTAGGAACAAATTGGTTATTATTTAATCGAATTTACTCAATAACTGCTTATCAATACGGAATTAAAACGCAATCGGAAACGCAATCTTAAAAAAATAATTATTGTTGACAGTGTCCACTGACAGCTTTATGTTACATTATATTCACCGACACCGGTCTAAGCAAGGCCACCTACGACCGTGGTCTAAGCCGCCTTGCGAACCCATTTATCTTTAATAATAATTAGATATTATTACTATTAAAAAGAGATGTTTTTGCATTAATTTGTCGACATTTGAAGAAAAAACAGCATATTTTATGTGGAGGAAAAGTTACTTTTCATGGCTTGCTCTCTATTACCGGCCTCACTCCGTTCGGCTGTTAAACACGAGCGCGCCATGAAAAGTATCACTTTTCCTCCATATAAAATAATATACTATTTTTGCCGGTTAAAAATATTATTGTTTGATCAAGAGATGTAAAATATAGGTTCTATTTAACGCAAGGTTTAAGGTTAGCTGTACAAAACAGAGTTACTTTAGTTTAAATTAATATATTTTTATTAACTGTTTTTGTTTAAATAGATTTTTGTAACCATTATTAACCTCTTCTAGTGAAGTTTTTAGTAGATTTAGAGCAAAAACGTTGAGGAGATTTAATGTTATTTAATATGACTTATTATAAATGTTGTTGTTTTCTAATTTTAAGAAGTCATTGCGAACTAGTTTTGTTGCTATTTACTTACATATACTATAATGTGAGTTTTTTAATTTCCTTGTTCTCCCAAAACAATATTTATAATGCGAGTTATTTGAAAAGGCCGTTAGAACCATGCCTTTATTAAAATAACTACGTTACTAATCACGACAGATTACTCATTTATGTTTGGAAAAAACTTTGCTTAAAGTAATATAATTGTTGCTGGTAAATAAAATAGCAAGATAATTTTTTTTCTTCTTTGCATGATATTATCGGACTTGGTATGTTACATTTTTGTTAAATAATGAATTATGTTCTAAAAAATTTTGCAATACAAATCTTTAAATTCCATTAAGCAAATCGTCTGCCCGATTGAAATTAACATAAATAAGAGTTCTAGGTGGTTTTTTTAAATTTAGGGTATGAGAAATATTGCTGGCCATAACTTAACTTGTCACAGGCATGGTCTGCCAAAGAAATGCTGCCAGATACTTCGTCTGCCATGTTGGTCTCGGTTAATGGACTAATAGAGGAACACCCCTACCAAAAATGATCTTTGATCATTGTCGTCCACCATTTTGAAAAATATGTCACTTTGACAGTCGTCTGCCGAGGGCAGGCTTTCAAATATATCGTCTGCCTGATTAACATTAACATAAACGAGAGTTGTACATACAGTTTTGCAAATTTGATCTATAAGAAATATTGAAATATTTTGTCACTTTGACAGCGTCTGCCAAACAAATGCTGCCAGATATTTCGTCTGCCATGATGTTTTCGCTTAATGGACTAATAGAGGAATTCGCCTACCAAAAATAATCTTTGATCATTGTCGTTCACCATTTTGAGAAATATGTCACTTTGACAGTCGTCTGCTAAGTTTAAGCTACCAAATAAATCGTCTGCTCACGTGATTTTGACATATTCTTGAACTGGTTTGTTTAATTGAGCGAATGCGGGTTTTGACAAATATTATTCACCGAATCCTAAAACCACCTTTTTTTTACCTGCACCCCCCTATTTAAAGCTGCCTGTCAAAGTGGCAGCGGCACACGGTCGATTTTAGTTTTGTCTATATCATGAATTTTTATGCCACATTGTTAAAAATTTTGATAAATATCGTTCACCCCAATTTTTTCCAGCTCCTACACTATATGTAGTAGTATCTATCATATGCAAAACGAGAAGCACAATCAGTGATGCATGCGATGGGATAGGGAGAGACAGATGCTCTCATCCCTAAAAAGACCAATATTCAGCCAATCACATTAATTTATTATCGAATAAATGTACTCGGAGTCGATGTAAACACTGATTTTATTCGCCACGAAAAACAACATTTTTCAAGACAATGCTGTGCATTATTACATTGTTAACAATGGCATCACGGCAATACAAATGACATTTTAGTAAAAATGATCCTGAAGAGGTTTGGATGCAGTTCACAAGAAGATTAATAATTTGGTGAATTTTGCGAGACCAGTAAACACCGTCACCACCAGTGGCGTAGCAACATTGAATGGCGCCTCCCCTCATCCGCAATCTATTGAAGTGCGCCCATCGCCCAAACCTGTCGGTTCCGGTATAATCCCCTCTAACCTATCTGTACTGTTTCGTCAGGTTACTTGAACTTTATTTTTAATTAAAATTGTAATAGAAGTAAATGTACTAATAAGTAGGCTTTAGTTTTAATATCTTCTGTTAAAAGAAAAAGAAAACTCCACGAAAATAATCTTCAAGATTTATTAAGGAAAACATAGAGGTCTTGTAAGTTATTTTATAAGTAATGTTATAATTATTATTCTTATTTAAAACCTCTTCTTTTCTTAATATGAAAATACTTTTCTGCCAACTTGTTCAAATCGATAGCTCGAGCCCGTTGCTTAAGATTCCCAGAGCGCTGAGCCTAGGGATCTTCGTATTTCTCAAGTAGGAATGTCTTTATCAGTTTCAGCTTGGAAAATGACCTAGTCAAAAAAACACAACATATAATAGCCGAATATGATTTGGGTAAGTACGGAACTTTCAGCTGTGGCTGACGCGTATTAGTACTTCCTACTATGTGACAGCACGGTCATTGTGCTGAAGCGTAGTAGCAAAACTGAATATCATAGCCATCTTGTGGGGTTTTAAACTATACGCGAATTATGTGTTGAAGTCCAGGAGGAATTTATAAGCATTTGATTATGAATTCATATTGCGCTGCAACACAGGAGGAATTAGATGTCTTCGCGATGCAATCAATTTGCAGTAAGAGCCCTCGTGGTCTGGAATGATTAGGTCTTAAATCAACGGCTTTCGGCGGCCCGGGTTCAAACCCCGTTGCTGTTTTGCATTTTTTTTTAAGGTTAAGTTTCTAGACAGTTTTTTTTATTTTGGGTATGTCTTGGGTTAGTTTGGGTTAACACCTGGTTAGTTT
Source organism: Pissodes strobi (assembly GCA_016904865.1). Classification (NCBI taxonomy): domain Eukaryota; kingdom Metazoa; phylum Arthropoda; class Insecta; order Coleoptera; family Curculionidae; genus Pissodes; species Pissodes strobi. The sequence continues at coordinate 11,057 of JAEQML010053164.1, read as the reverse complement.
CCTTTTCTCGAGCCCCCGTAGCGAGCGAAGCGAGCGGAGGGCCATGCGAAAAGTGAAATATTTTGCTTTCCTGTATTTTAAGTGTGCAGTGTTGTAGCGCAGTATGAATTCATAATACGCGTTCATAAATTCCTACGTGAGTTCTGTGCTGGCGCACGGTAGGATTTTTAAACTATCTTGACAAAAATGGTTCATTTGATTCCTCCTGTATTTTAACACATTGGAGTGTTGGAGCGCGGTATGAATTCATAAAACGTGTGGCTGATATAACTGGAAGTGTCAAAAACATCATCATGGCTGTTAGTCGAAGTAAATTAGCAATAACAATGCCATCTAAGAGAAATAATTTATAAAATTTTGAAAATTTGGGTACAGAGTCTTAATAGACATCCAATTATAGATGAAAAGAGTTCCCACCCCTCAGGAGGCTGCTTCATCCCCTTTTGCTTCAAAAACCACCCCCTAATGGTACCTCCTGCTAGTTTTTAAAATTTTTCTCGAAAACTGTTACCCTGACGAGAAAAATTAATAGAACTTAAATAACTCTTTATAAAATTCTGCATCATTTATGTTCTATACTTTTTTTACCTACATAGACCCCTAATATCAGAAATGATGTTTGAAGTTGGTTTATGCTAGAAAAGTGAAGACAAATTCCATAAAATTACATGGTTATCATTGGCTAAATAGGTACAAAATCTTAATCGCGTTGATCGATTCTCTGCCATGGTGTTGTGTTTGCCGCCATGCAAAATAGGCCAACAGTTGTGTGTTTTCGTGGTTCGGGTATAAAGCTCATCAATAGTTGGTATATAGAAAAAGCGGAAAATGAGAAGGAAGAAGGTCTTCTTCTTCTTATCTTCTCCATCGGCCTTCTCTCATCCACTCCTGGATATAGGCCTCTCCATACATCTTCCAAGTTTGACGATCTTGGGCTTTGTGGTACCAGTCTCGGCCCATGGCTGACCTAACATCGTCTAGCCATCTTCTCTGTGGTTGACCTCTGCTCCTTTTAGTTTCTGTTGGCCGCCAGTGGGTAACTTTGTTTGTCCATCTGTCATTGCTATGTCTTGCGACATGTCCTACGCAGCTCCATTTAAGTCGTGCCACGAATTGTTAAAGCTGCAGCGACCATAATTCGTGAAGATGTTCGAAGCACCGCATATGATACAACTGAATATCCCTACTTAACAAACTTCACAGAAGGGGCAGAAGAACTGGTTCCAAAAACACTAAGAACCCTTTTAAGCATAATTATTGTCAAAAATAAGAAAACCAAAAGTGAAGGTATTTATAGAAAATGTACCGCAATTGCGCATTCAATTATAATGGCAACAAGACCTCGCTCCTTTGTGTCTCCAATACTACTTCGTCTGGCAGTGTACTTGTGTCGAAAAGTTGATTCCAGAAATATTGTTCATGCTGTGTCCAATTTGGGTTTTTGTTCTAGTCATAGTGACGTGTCACAGTTTGAAAATTCTACTGTAATCTCCTGTAACCCCGATATTGACAAACATTCCTTTTCACAATTTATATTTGATAAAGCTGATGTAAATATCAACACTGACTGGGAAGGGAACGTTCCATGCGATGGGTGGAATACAATGTATTACACCACATAATGCGGTAAGTGATAATGAGATTGTCAGATTATCAACCCCATCTGCGACTGAGATTGCTAATAGTAGACAAGTACAAATCCAAATGCAGAAGGTGTACTTTGATGATATATTTAAACAAGTTTCGGGACCTTCAAGTCATGATTTGGCTTGGATATTTGGTTAATTCTTGCAGGTACCTTCTTTTCCGTCGTGGCAAGGAGGCTTCATGGATGCGGTGACACACAGTTTACCTTATACTAAATCTAAAATCATTGCATTGCCCTTTCTTAATGAACCACCTTCAAATTATAACACAATATTCAGTGTTTTAAAATATGCCGCAGAGGAGATCTAAAAGTTGGATCAAACTTCTTGTGTTGTGACGTTCGATCAGCCGCTTGATATTAAAGATAGGGACATTGTTGCCTCTGTGAATTCTGGAGAATTGCCAAACGTTATTGTTGGGCGGTTTTCATTTATTAATGTCATATTTAGGCACCATCGGTTATGTCATGAACCACAGCGGACTGTCCGATTTGTGGTCTATAGTTTACGGAGCAGCATCAGTACCTCACATGGTTTCTGGACATGCATATGCTCGAGTTATAAGAGCACATTTGCTAACATATGATGCAGGTACTCTAATTATCCAAACTGCTATTAAGGAAGCTTATAATAGTCCCGCAGTAGTCGTCGTGGGACAGGATGTTGACCTTCTCATACTCATAATTGCTCTTTGTCCTTTTGATAAATACATTCGATATCTAAGAGATGTTCAAGGAAGCATCAAGGAAAGGGCATATAGTTCACTCGATATTCAGAACTCGGAAGTCCTTCATAATTGTAAAAATAATATATTATTTGCTCAGGCATTCAGTGGATGTGATACGACGTCGACATTTTTTGGCAAAGGAAAAGTACAAACTGTAAACTTGATAAATACTAGAAGGGACTTGAATGATGCTTTGAATATATGTAATAATCCATCATCGATGAAGCCTGACATTGTACGAGCTGGAGAAAAAATCACAATAGGTTTATACAAGATACCTCGTACTGTTACATCGTTAAACCAATTTAGATTCATTTCATTTAATAAATTTGTTGGTAAATCTAATCATGCAGTGCTATTACTACATCTGCTGCTTTAGAACAACATTCGTATCGCGTTTTCCAACAAATTCATTCCTGGCGTGGAGAAATTTTGAAGCCTAATGAATGGGGTTGGAAAACAATCAGGCAAATTTTGGTGCCAATTCCTACAACTGAGATACCAGCTCCTACTTCTATTCTTAACTTAATACAGTTGTAAAAAGGGTTGCGGAAAACGATGCGGTTGTGCTAAGGTTGGGTTAAAGTGTTCAACGATGTGCTCCAATTGTCATGGACAAGGATGTCTTAATTCAGTGGTAGAGGAAGAATTACCTGAAGATATTCCAATCATAGAATAAACAGCGGTTAGTTTTTTATGGATTAGGCCTCATGGGGAAACCACTTTAAAAAAACGCGCCGGGGGCCTCTTCTTCAGCGGTGGTGTGGAAACGGGCTAGAATATAAAATATCGTTTTATTTGTTTTTGCGCGACTTCAGTATTCAACTCATATTTGTGAAGTTACGGCTTGACATAGGGAAAAATTGTCTAGGACATAAACGATGTACAATTTTATAGCGAATAATTTAAGTTCTATCCATCTTTATCACTAGGGTAACAGTTTTCGAGATAAATTAAAAAAACTAACAGGAGATAACATTAGAGGGTGATTTCTTAAGCTAAAGGGGATGAAGCACCCTCCTGTGAGGTGGGAACTCTTTTGATCTATATTCACGTGTCTCTAAGGAGTTCGTATCCAAATTTTTAAATTTTTATAAATTATTTCTCTTGAAAAATCTAATTTACGTCTACTATGTATAGCCGTCAGGAAGACTGCTTGACAAAGTGATATTTTCTACCATCAAAAATTTTGTTTCAAGTCTACTTAAAATACCCATCATGTATGTACCTTTATTATTTATCATCTTCTGCATTATGTACTAGAATATACAATAAATTATAATTATAATATTAAGAGATATTTTATGTTATAAAGACTACGCTCAATGCGTGAAGGCGTTACTGATAATAATAAATATCTATATTATATTTCCGCATGTGATTAAAAATATGTTTAACTTCCTTTTATGCAATGATTAGGTACTATGAGCTATTAGGAAGTGTAATAAGCTTATAAAATTTGAATTGAAGATTTTGATTTTCTAAATATTTCCGGAGGTAGAAAAAAATATTATTTCTATTTTGAGGGTATTCTTCGATTTTCTTATAAAAAGGTATTCGATTCAAAACGTTGTGGCGCCTTTAGTTTGGTAGGAACTTACTACTCACGATCAATTTATATATTGCTTGAACTCGTTATGACTTATTTTTTTATCATTTTATGTAATCCACATAATATATTTAAATAGGCAAAAAGATTTTCTGCAAATCTACAGACTCTTTTAAAATTAAAGTTCGTGAAGTCCGTTTTAAAGTTATATCCGTTAACTTCAGAATTAACAGTGGACGATCCACATTTAATATGCGAATTGGAGTCTCTTTTAACTTGATTCAATCTCGGAAAGTTTAACTAAACTAAACCACTCGATTAAGGGAGTCTTTAAGACTAGCACAACCCTTCAAGAAATTTTATTATATTATGGGACTTATAACTATTTATAAATAAAATATATAAAAAAGGCCCAAATGTAACCTCTGGGGTATAGTCTATTATTTATGACCCAATTCAATGCATTACTATACCATGCACAGGAGCCTCAGGAAGTCTCTGTAGAAGTATATTCTGCACATTATAACCTATTTTTGTACCAATGACGGTAGTTTCTTTTGAAGTTAATTTGACTCATATGAGTTGTCATATACGATTTGCTACTAACGGGAACAACATGAACTATCAATCAAATCATCCATATATCACAGAACCTGAGAACGTGAGAACATCACTTAATGTCGGATGGCTTTGAACAAAAATCAATGCATAAATAAATTATGCTCTCTGGAGCCTATGTTGATTTAGGAGAAACCCAATAATGTTTTTCCAAATCAACCTTATAGGTAACTTAAAAAGGAAAAATAAACTAGGTATACAAAAATTAATACATGGCTCATTTTAGGTAAAATCCATCTCTAGAGCCTTCTTATATTGATATATAACAAACATAAAAATGTTTATTCAAACCAATCTGAACCTAACTTAAGAATCAGGCATACACTATAATGCTGAGATAATTCAGACGCTTTTACTGTACTGATGTAATAATATAAAAGGCCGTATAAGACATTTCTTACTCTTAAATCTAATTCCTAATATATATTACTTCTTTAGCATAACCATGTTCCAAAATTAGTATTTTTATTTCTGTGCCAAAGGTTATCATCTAAATGTTGTTCCCATTTTGATAAATACTTGTTTTAAATCAACGATAAAACAGAATACATTTTTCTTTCTGTTCATATATTAAATGAAGAATAAGGCTGTGTCCATGTACGAAACATAAAACATAATAAATGAAACACCCTTTATATTCCATGCAAAATTTTAATCCACAAGGAATTCTTAAAGTAGCGTAACAGAGCGCTTTCGGCCTAAGCCATCATCAGTGTTACCTGGAAAGTAAGTAAAAGGACCACCCATTAGTGGAAAGTCAGAGACTATTGCAAAATTTTTAGGGAAAGAACATGATACAATTGACATTGTTATATTTAGATACTAAATTCGTTAAGATTTGAAAGGGGTTAATTAAAAGTGTAAATTAAGAGTGATAATTTTTTGTGATTATTTTTTCGAGTAGAATGAAAGGAAAATGGTAGGGGTTCTTTGACTTACTTGTCAATGGAAAAAAGAACATATCCGCGAAGATAAACAAGAAACACAAATCGACAACGGTCACATCAAAATTTCACAAATTGCACGTTACATTTTAAGAAAAGGGTTCACATAAATTAATTTTAAACAAAAACGAGGTACGAACCACGTTTTTGGGTGAAACGACAAGTGTGTTGTTGTTGACAGTCTTGACAAGTAGACTGATGACGCAGAAAGTAATATGCCAAGAATTGGCGGTAATTTTAAATTAAAAAAAAGGGTTCAAGTGCGTATCCATCAAAAAATCATTGCGAGCAAACGTTTGTAACTGTTTGCAATTCTATTGGTGACATTCGCCTCCACCAGCCAATTATTCGCAAACAACGAACCAACTGCACCCAAAAGAGCAAAGCGCACACACAAACAACAAATCCCTGATCGGAACACGACCAATTGATTGCAAACGTTTGCTAATGCGCGTGAAATCAGTTTCCACCAAACAAATATTGAGTTTCCAAATATTTGCAAACAATCGCCAACATTTTGTGCGCTTGTTGGATACACACCTTTAAGTCTAGAAGATAAAAATAAATAAAAGTTCATAATTGTCCAAGGTATTCCTAAAGTACAGACTGGCTGCCACTAAGCTAGATGAGATAAACAAAGTGATATGATCAATATTATGTAGCCTGAATTAGCGAAACAATATTTGAAATTTTTAATTGAATACATTATTGATGCTCTCAAAATTGTTTTTGAAAAAGAAAAAGTACTTAATCAAGTGAATAATAGTAGACCAAATTAAGAGAAGATATTAGCCTATAGACTAACTCAACTCGAACAAATTGAAAATGGAAAGAAAGAGCCTAACTAATTAAAAGAGTAACTACATTAGGAGCAGACATCAACCCAACCCGGTCCACAGGGGTGACCCCCCTTTTTTTGGGTTGCTTAATTAGTATTAAGTCATATTGTCGAATACTAATTAAGCAACCCAAAAAAAAGGGGGGGGGGGCACCTCTGTAACGGGTTGTGTTAGGTTGGGTTGATGTCTGCTACTAATGTAGTTACTCTTATAATTAGTTAAGCTCTTTCTTTCCATTTTCAATTTGTTCGAGCTGAGTTAGTCTAGGCTAATATTTTCTCTTAATTTCACTTTATTAAGTACTTTCTTCTTTTTTCAAGAACAATTTTCAGGCCATCACTAATGTATTCAATTATAAATTTCAAATGTTTTTTCGCTAATTCAGGCTACATAATATTGATCATATCATTTTGTTAATTTCATCTAGCTTAGTGACAGTCAATCTGTACTTTAGGAATACCTTAGACAATTAGGTACTTACTTTTATTTATTTTTATCTTCTAGACCTAACACTTGTTTTTTAAACTTAAAATTACCGCCAATTCTTGGCGTATCACTTCCTGCGTCACCAGTCTACTTGTCAACTGTCAACAGCGACACATTTGTCGTTTCACTCAAAAACGTGGTTCGTACCTCGTTTTTGTTTTAAATTAAATTATGTCAACCCTTTTCTTAAAATGTAACGTGCAATTTGTGAAAATTTGTTGTGGCCGTTGTCGATTTGTGTTGCTTGTTTATCTTCGTGGATATGTCCTTTTTTTCTTTGACAATATATATATATAAAAATCTGAACTAGGATAGTGGGGATGCAATTCTCGATGTTTTAAGGCCATATGAGAGAAAGAAATAGTATATTATTTTATATGGAGGAAAAGTGATACTTTTCATGGCGCGGTCGTGTTTAACGTGAGGCTGGTAATAGAGAGCAAGCCATGAAAAGTAACTTTTCCTCCAAATAATATATGCTGTTTTTTCTTCAAATGTCGACAAATTAATGCAAAAACGTCTCTTTTTAATAGTAATAATAATAATTATTAAAGATAAGTGGGTTCGCAAGGCGGCTTAGACCGGTGTCGGTGAATAGGCACAGGTTGTTGCTATAGTAATGTAACATAAAGCTGTCAGTGAACACTGTCAACAATAATTATTTTTTTAAGATGCGTCTCCGATTGCATTTTAATTCCGTATTGATAAGCAGCTATTGAGTAAGTTCGATTAAATAATAACCAATTTGCTCCTAAATTAGTGATTTTTAGAAATGCAGTCACAAATTGAGTGATAAATACAAATTTTAGTTTAATAAATCTTGAGTTGTTGACGCTTACTTTGCTATTTGTTTGTATTGTACAAACACTTTTACCTCCGCCGGCGAAAAAGTGAAAAGTAAAGCTCCGGCGGAGGAAAAACGAAACTTCACGGCCGCCTACACAGTCGAGTAATGACGGATTTTCTGACGTTTGAAGAAAATAGTATATTATTTTATAAGGAGGAAAAGTGATACTTTTCATGGCGCGCTCGTGTTTAACAGCCGAACGGAGTGAGGCTGGTAATAGAGAGCAAGCCATGAAAAGTAACTTTTCCTCCAAATAAAATATGCTGTTTTTTCTTCAAATGTCGACAAATGAATGCAAAAACATCTCTTTTTAATAGTAATAATATCTAATTATTATTGAAGATAAATGGGTTCGCAAGGCGGCTTAGACGGTCGTAGGTGGCCTTGCTTAGACCGGTGTCGGTGAATATAATGTAACATAAAGCTGTCAGTGGACACTGTCAACAATAATTATTTTTTTACGAATGCGTCTCCGATTGCGTTTTAATTCCGTATTGATAAGCAGTTATTGAGTAAGTTCGATTAAATAATAACCAATTTGTTCCTAAATTAGTGATTTATAGAAATGCTGTCACAAATTGAGTGATAAATACAAATTGTAGTTTAATAAATCTTGAGTTGTTGACGCTTATTTTGTTGTCTGCTTGTATTGTATCTATGTTGCTATGACAACACTTTTACCTCCGCCGGCGGAAAAGTGAAAAGTAAAGCTCCGGCGGAGGAAAAACGAAACTTCACGGCCGCCTACACAGTCGAGTAATGACGAATTTACTGACGGTTGAAGAAAAAACCTTTTTTTGATAAGTCAAGCTTTCGAGATATATTTCATCTCTCCATCAGGACTTCTGAAAATACGCATTGGTACGACAAAACAACTGGGTGTTGGTTGAACCCTTTATTTTATACAGAGTGCTGTTATGGTTTTTTTTAGCCAAGTTTAAGGCACTAACAGTCCTTAAGCTCTCCTATGTGGTTCCATGACTTTTTAAACTAAATTTTCTTGCGTCAAACTTAATGGGTTCCATTCGGTATCTGTGACAAATTAGATACGTGTACCTTTAATAATTCAATGCCTTTAAAACTTTACTTTTTATTAACAGATTACCAAATATTTATACTGCCTGTAAATGCGCGTATTATGTGATAAAGAAATCAGTTATCAGTTATCTGCTAATATTTCATAATTATTAAATTTCATTATATGAGTAAGCAAGCAGCAAGCAAGACAAATAATTTGTACTTGTATTCAGGATGAAGATGACAAACGCCTTAACTTGCGAGAATATAAAAACTATTTATCTATGTATAATTTAGCCTATATAACTACATAGAAGTTCATGTTAATATCATCATTAAAAATTATAAGTAGATATATTAAAAAGTAAAAAAAACTAGCTATGTCATATTCGCAGGGTCGGACGCAGATATGTGAGGGCCCGGGGCAATAGTATATATATAGTAAATATCTATTGATAATTTTATTAGTTTTTGAAAAACAAATTTCCACTATTAGAATAAATATTTTTTTGTCATTTTTTGAAAATAATTATTGCAGTTGATAGTTTAGTTTAGTCCGGCCCTGCATATTCGGACTTCGCATAAAATGTCCGTGAAAAACAGTGTTTTTGAAAAGGAAATTCTTGAAGCACATAAAGCATATAAAATTTAAGTGGAGAAAATGTAATAATCAAGGGTTTATTTTCTACGTGGAGAGAACTTAATAAAAATTTAATTTTAAAGCATACAGGTAAATAATATTTACCGTAAATACAGGCTGCAACAAATTCGAAGGTGACCATTGGGATCTCGGAAACTGTAAGAGATACGAAAATGTTTAAATTGGGGCGAAGTTGCGCATTTTGAGGCGCAATAAAATGCCATCCAGAAATTGAGGAAATTTCGAATACTACCGGAGAAATCCGGAAAAAACCGAAGTTTTGAAATTTAGTTTTTATTTTTTTCCGACTTTATTTGAAAAGAGTTTTCAAAATAAATGTCACATCATCACAGCTACTTTTTGTTCTCTACAAAATGGCATTATTAAATTTACGACCCGACGTTTCGCCTCTGAGCAACCATCATCAACTTTGTTTTTTTAAATAGTCGATAATTTTTATTTTATTCTTAACAAACTTTAATTTTAATTCTAAATCTAACGATATATCACACTTAGTATTTATTCGACGTTTCGAACTAAAAATCATCATCAAGGCTAATTGATGATGAAATGCAATTTTTTTAAAAGAACGAAACCAATTTTCTAATCATAATAACATAATAACATAATAATAACAAAATAATAACATAATAATATAATATCATAGTATCATAATACATAGGGTATTGAATTTATTCAATGTGTTCAAAAAGATCTCCATCTTTGATGTTTGCATTGCGTAGCCTTTTGGGATTCGCATTTCCTCAATGCGACATAGTATGCCATGAAAAACAAAAGATATCAGTTTCATAGCAACTGACAACCATCAATATGTCAATGTGTTGTAGAATAAATTTTGCTTAAACTTAGATTTGTTTGGGCTACTATTCAAAACGGTTTTTACGGTTTGTACTGAAAAATATGTTTTCGAATAAAGAAAAGGGTGATATGCTGAGAATTTATTATGTTTGTCAACCAAATTCACATAGATCGAGTGAGATTTACTTCAATGAATACCCTAAAAGGAGACAGCCGTCGGTCAATATTTTTCAAAAGCTGAATTTATGCATTCGACAAAATGGTGGTCTTTTGAACACATTGACTTAATTCATATTAAATATCCTATGTATTATGATATTATGTTATTATTTTATTGTTATTATGTTATTTAATTATGATAAATAAATTAGTTTTGTTCGTTAAAAAAATATTTTCGATAGCCTAATAAATAATTCTAATCTAATCACTTTTCTCCTCTACAAGACAACGTATTCCATCATCAATTAGCATTGATGATGATTTTTTCCGTTCCAAACGTGAAATAAATATTAAATGTGATATATCGTTGGATTTAGAATTAATTTTAGAATTTTCTAAGTATAAAACAAACATTAAGTACTATTTAAAAAAACAAAGTTGATGATGGTTGCTCAGAGACGAAACGTCGGATCATAAAATTAGTATCGTTATTTTGTAGAGGCGAAAAAGTAGCTGGAATGATGTGACATTTATTTCGCCATATCTTTTCAAATAAAGTCAGAAAAAAATAAAAATCAATTTTCAAAATTCCGTTTTTTTCCGGATTTCTCCGGTAGTATTAGAAGTTTCTTCAATTTCTGAACGGCATTGTATTGCGTCCCAAAATGCACAACTTTGCCCCAAGTTAAACATTTTCGTATCTCTTACAGTTTCCGAGATCCCAATGGTCACCCTCGAATTTGTTACAGCCTGTATATATATATAT
>MU190712.1:13541-40750 GCA_016904865.1 Pissodes strobi | reverse complement strand
TTTTAGGAAAGCAGTTGTATCATCAGTAAAAATCGCTAGTTTAGCATCGCAAGAGGTTTCAACATCATTTATATTAATTAAAAATAAGAGTGGGCCCAAGATCGATCCCCGCGGCACTCCATACTCAATACCCGCAGTATCTGAGAATTTACCCGCAGAGAAGGTCTGCTGTGATCTGTTCTTAACATAGCTAGCCATGAGTTTAATGGCTTGCTCACGAAATCCATAGTACTCCAACTTCAAAAGCAGGATCTCATGGTTTATACAGTCAAAGGCCTTTGAGAGGTCACACAGAATGGCTCCTACATGTTTACCCTCCTCAAAACCGCCGACTATACATTCCAATAAGGACAATATAGCCATTGTTGTAGATCTTGTTCGTGTGATAAGAGCACATATTAAGTTGTAAAAGAAGGTACTAAGAATGCTAACTTTAGACTATAAAAGAAAACATTGATAGTAGCGTTAGAAGGGGTATCTACTTCATTGTTGCCGCATGAAAGCCTCCTCCCTCTCATACTGGCTTAACGTTAGAATATTGTTCGTTTCAAAATAGTCATAGATCTGTTTTTTTTATCAGATGTTCAAATACTTTTGACAATGCTGGCACCATGGTTATCGGTCTATAGTTGTATATATCCTCAGTATCACCCCCTCTTATGTATTGGAACATCTCTGGATTTCTTGAGCAAGGCTGGATAAATGCCCTTATTTATACAACCGTTTATTAAATAGGTCAATGCTATAATCATGGCATGGTATCTTTAAGTTTTTTCAGCAAAATTACATTGCACCCGTAAATATCTCTGATGATCTTAGATTTTAGAGTATTTATGGTGTCCCTAACCTCAATAAAAGTTACTTCCCTAAATGAGAAACCACCACGAGGAGACTTGGAGTCCTGAGCCTGAAGGTAACTTTCAGGTTGTATACCTGCCTGCGGCAGATCTGTGATAATTTTTTCAGCAACACCGGAGAAAAACAAATAGAAATCATCAGCACTGATGTTATTTGACCTATTTGGCCTTTTTTGAGTATGTTATCATTTATAATTTCCCATGCGGCTTTTGCCTTGTTTTCTGATCCATTTATATAATCAGAGTTTGCTTTTTTTTCTATATTTCTGCCTGTACTGATTTCTCATTTTAGCAATTACAGGAAATCTAGTCAAGTTGTAAAGATCGTTTAATAACCCAAGATGCTCTCTCATTTTGCTCAAACCTTCATTATACCATCTTACTTTTTTATCGCTCCTACAGATATACTTTTTTACTAGAAAACATACATTTAAATTATCCCATAGTATTTTTATAAATATATCACATTTAGTATTTGTATTTATCTTTGTTCTTACAAAAGCCCAATCTGTGTTTCTTAAAATATTATACAAATTGTTAGTGCCTACTGCAATTATTGGTTGATAATATAATTACATGTCTCAATGTGGGCGTTTTTAGTCATATTTTTTATCTAATTTCTACAGCTAAATGATCAGATATCACAGCCTGTAAGACTCTTGCATTAAAATCTAGAATATTTACAAAATTGACAAAGATGTTATCAAGACATGCATCTTGTCTTGTGTTTAGAAATATTTGTTCTGAAAAACCAAAACAATTTAAAATATCCACAAAATCTAATTTCCTACTACTTTTCACGTTAAAATTTACATTAAAATCACCTGTTATTATCAGATACTTAGAATTAGATTCTAAAATTTCTAAGATGTAATTCATTTTGGTAAGAAATACACCAGAATTACCACTAGGAGGTCGGTATATAGCTTAGATGATTAAATCCATGCTCTTTATTTCAATGGCTTCTATTTCACAGGACATCTTCACTCTCAGCCCCACTAAGTCCACTATTTCCTGATAGTCAAGCCTACTTTTGACTAGAATTGCCACTCCACCATCTAGTCTAGTATACCATAATGCAGAGTATATCCGTTAGTGAAGTAATTTCCTCCTCCTTTAGGAAGTGTTCAGAAAAACATACAACATCATAGATTTTGTGCTCCTGTAGAAATACTTCTGTCTCCTCCAACTTGTTTCTAAGCGAGCATACATTCTGATGCAAAAAAGTGAAATGTCCATGTTTTTTTAAGTTACCTGGTTTTCTTTCAGCTGGTGGTTTCAAGGCATTGGTTTGTTGTTTTTTATTATGTTTTGATTGGCTAAGAGATGTGCCTCCAACAACTTCCTCACAGCCTATACCTGTTTGTTTAGAAAATTTCGGCCTAGGCCAAAATTTAATCTCTCAAAAGCCACTCCTTTTGGCCAGAAATCAGGTTTGTATATCATTTCTTTCATGTCTGGGTTTACACCAACTATAAAACGTTGTTTTTTTTATTTTTGTATCTTCGGCAGACATAACTTTACTTGTATTTCCTCAGTTGAGGTGTTTGCATTTTTTGCTATATAATTTATGACTGTATCTACATTTACTCCTTCTTTCACTTTTGAGAGGAACAGCCATATTATGTTTTGTTTTTAGGTTCAGCAGCTCTAAAATCACCTTGCTCGTCCCGCTCTCCAAATTGGGGTTTCGATTTTTTTATGTCGTTTTGTTTTTTTTTATCTTGGTTTCCCTCTTTGTTTAAGTTTCTTTGACGTTTGTGATTGACAAGTTGGAAGTTATCGGATTTTTTTTCTTCTTCCTTTTTATCGGTGGCATTAGCAATCTTGGCCTCCGATGCAGGATAGGATTTTTTCCGTTTTCGCTCCAATCGATATTTTTTTCCACGGGTGCTGCCACTTGCTTGCAACTGTCTTCATGGCATTTCGAATGTTGGTTTCCCGCCAATATGACTCCATCTGGTTTTTCATTTTCATTCTAGATACCTTATTTTCGCTTTCAGAAGTGATGCCTTTTCTTCGTGTAGTTCATTTTTACTTTGCAGTTCTGCTACTAGGGTTTTTAAAGTTGTTATTTCTTCACAAAGAATTGAGGTTAAATTTTGCTCACTGCCAACAAGTCGGGTTTCATCTATAATTTTAACTTTTCTCTTTCGGCACACGATTCGTGATATATTTTTCCGCAATTTATACATACACAGTAACTATAACTTTGTCGCGTTTTGTGACATTCGAAATAGATTTTATCCGAGACACCGTCCGAAACTACACCAGCTGCCGCCATGTCAATTAGTTAGGTCCAGCACTTCCCAAACGTATCTATACAATTGTATAATATTTAGAGTGAAACTGTCCCAAGTGCAAAGTCTTTTCCTTCTTCAGCATTATCGCTGTCCATGTGTAAATTACCGTTAGGTTCACCAACTTGACTGAGATAAGCTATTGTATTATTTTTATTTATTATTAATTGTCCTATTGTGCTAAGTGCTTCAGAATTTTTCAAGTAAAACTTCTTTTGAGGCGTTTTGCCCACTTTTTCCTGTGTAGTGTGTCACGCTTGGCTCTGTGATGGTCATTCGGGTAAAGTCGGCGTCCGAGAGAAAAAAACAGTTGCCATTTTGTGCATCCGATCTGCAATTTTTTGTTTAGAAATTATTGTTTTATCGACTTAATTTCGGAACCTTGCGGAGTTGTCAGTCCCCCGTGGGGCACCTCGCCAGGTGGCGGATAGTGGAATGCCCAGGTAAAGGGTGGTACCGGGAAAATGAAATACCCGGGGCGGACCAGAACTAACGCTGGTTAATGGCAGCTAGTTGACCAGAACTTAATACAAGCAGAAATCACAATGATTGGTATGGAAAACTACACTACAATTTTTCCCAAGAACAATCATCATGACAATCACAGAAATAAAATGGCCCCAAGTCCCCGGTGTCTCTTCAATAGGACAGGGGTGCTAAGAATCCCCCGGTGGAAAACTAAGAATAGATTAAGAATATGAACATGGAACACTGGCCGAACACTTTATGATGCGGGATGATTAAGAAACTTCCTGTTGAAAATTCAAAGAATAGACATACAAATACTGGGAGTATGCGAAACAAGATGGCTAGACGCAACCAATTTTAACTCAGGAGAATACACAATTTACACATCCGGAAACGGAGTGGGTATAATACCAAATACATCTCTCAGCAGATCAATACGAAATTTTGTGCCCTTGTTAGACAGAGTAATGCTACTACAGCTGGCGACAAGACCTGTAAATATGGACATCGTTACTGTCGACCATGACGATGACGAGGTTAAAGAATTCTACCAACAAATCAAAGACATAACGGAGGCAACAAAAACACGAAATTACTATAATTATGGGAGACTGGAATGCGAAAAAGTAGGCAAAGAAAAAACAGAAGATGTCACCGGACAGTACGGCCTAGGTGTGCGCAACGACGGAGGAAAACGACTTGTACAGTTCTTTCAGGAAGAAGAATTCTTAATTACGAACACCTGGTATAATCTTCCATATAGAAGATTGTACACATGGACGTCCCCCCAACACACCCAGAATAACATTGTAAGAAATCAGATCGACTTCATCTAACGGGGCGTCCTAGGTGAGCGATTTGCAACGAACGCGAACGCGAAGCTCTAGCGATGCCGTACGAAAAATTAATATAGTCGCACGGCATCGCCACTGATTCGCGTTCGCGTTTGCTGCAAATCTCTCACGTAGGACGCCCCGTAAATCAACCGACGCGACGCTTCCGTAACTGTAACAAATCAACGAAAATATACCCTGGCTCTGATGTGTACTCAGATCACAATTTGCTATGCTCGACACTAAATGTAAAGCTTAAAAAGAAGACTTTACTAATACACTAATATATAATAAAGGAACCTGAAACAATTACGTACAATACGTTTGAAAGGTGTTTGCAAGTTCTCAGTATAAAACCCAGAGCTCTAGAAGCGTTAGCCACCATCTGATCGATATGACTGGTGAGACAGAATTTCTCATCGAAAACAACACCTAGATCCCTCACCGTAGTGCGCCTAATCAAGGTGGAATCATTTATGGTGTAATTAAAAAGACTTGCATTTTTAGATCGTGAGTAGGAAACAACATTGCACTTGGATATGTTTAAGTGAAGTCTGTTCGCCACACACCACCCACTGTGCCGTATCAATACTGGCTTGAAGAGACACGTGGTCCTCGAATGCATTGATGCGGTGGAAAGTTTTCAGATCGTCAGCATAGGCGAGAGAGCTGCAGTCTATCAGAGAGACCAGATCGTTGATGAATATGTTGAACAGCAGTGGCCCCAGGTTGGACCCCTGGGGGACACCTGACGCCGGTACAAATGGTTCCGATGTAAAACCCTCGATTTCGACAAATTGGCGACGATTGAAGAGATAAGATTCCAATACTAAGATAAGTTTGTTGGAGAAACCGAACTGGTCAGATGCCTTCCGTAGTAAAATGTGATGATCAATTTGGTGAAAAGCTTTGCAAAAGTCTGTGTAAATGACATCCACTTGACTTCTGCGGTTAAGGGCGTCGCAGACATTAGGGGAGAAGGAGCAGAAATTAGTCATACATGATCTTCTGGGAAAAGCCGCGTTGATGAACTGATAATCTGTTACGTATTTTAAAGAATAGGTATTTCTGTAAGACAGTCTCTAGCGCCTTGGAAAAGTTGCATAATATGGAAATGCAACGATAATTTTCTACTAGAGATGGATCGTCTTTTTTGAGAATAGGGCAAACCCTGGCAATCTTCCAAACCTCCGGAAACGCACCAGTGCCTAAGATCAAGTTGGAAATATGACAAAGAGGAGCACTCATGACTGAGGAACAATCTCTCACCAAAAAGCTGGGAATTCCGTCCGGCCCATATGTTGATTTATTTTTCAGCATTTTGCAAGCCGACTCTACTTCCTCGGAAGTGACTGTGGGAATGTCAATGAGCTCACAGTGTTCCGTTTGAGCGCACAAATCCACGTGCTCGGGTCGCCAATAGACCCTTCCAAAAAAGTCAGCAAAGGCAGATACGATATTATGAGGCTCATGGACGGGCTTATTTGCGTAGTTCATGGTGGCTGGGATGCGAGACTGAGCCTTTTTACTTTGAACGAAAGACCAAAAATTGGAGGGGTTGTTCTTTATATTTCGCTCAGCAGTCCCAATGAAGTCCTTATAGTCCTTCTGAGTTAGTGATTTAATTAGCCTACGCAAAGAACTATACTTTGTCTGGTAGAAGGCAGATTCGCGCGTCTGAAGTTGACGACGCAGCCTTTCTTTCCTGAAGATGTTGTCAATCAATTCTCTTGAAAACCAAGATGGAAAACGCCTTCTTCTGGGTTGCTTAAGAGGTGTACAGGCAGCAAAGCTACTATTAAGAATCTCCTAGAAAGACTGACATGCGCTGACAACATCAGGAGATTCAAGAACGCGAGACCAGTCAGTGTGCAATAACGATGCATACAACCTGGGATAATCAGCTTTACGAAAGTTGAAGCGAGGTGGTTGAGCGTTGTTCACAGGAAAGTTGATGGCTTGAGGAAGTACCGCTTGAAAATCAAGAGACAGAGCAGGATGATGTGGATCCTCCTCGATCAAAGGCACATCATTATGAGCTACATTAACCGCAAAGTTGGCGAAAACAAGGTCAAGGAACCGATTGTTTAATTTTGGGACAGTATTATAAAAGAATACATCGTATAATTCGCAAAAAAAATAAGGAAGATAAGGAAATATGGCTTCAGGAATCCTGCAAAGAAATCGAACATCTTCGGTCCATACATGACGATTTTAATTTACATAGAAAGCTAAAAGATCATTCTGGCATATACAGAAGAGAAAACACAACAGTGCTGTATAATAATAGTGGAAAGGCATTACTAACAAAGGAAGATTGAAGTAATGAGTGGCAACAATATATTCAACATCGTTTGACGATGAAACCTGCGAAGCGCCAGTGAGTCTACTAGCTAATTATAAGACAGAACACGGTCTGAAGTTCAAAAAGCTATACAACACTCAAAAGCAAGAAAAACTCCCGGACCCAATGAAATTCCTATTGAGTTGGTAAAACTTCTTGATGACGAAAGCGTACCTGTTTTAACGGCATTCTTCAACCAAGTCTACCAAACCGGAAAACTGCCTGGCGACTGGCAGAAATCTTTATTGCCCTGCCCAAAAACACCAAAAAAAGTAGGTGCAATGACTTTCGAATGATTAGCCTAATGAGTCACACTTTAAAAATACTCTTAAAGATACTTGTTGGGGAAACACCCCAACAAGTGTATTAACTTGTTGTTTTTCACCGTATAGTTTGGTGATAACACCCTGTATGTCTGTAGTATGACTGAGCCATAATTAATCTCCGAATATATTTATTTAAACCCAGGTAAACAAAAATGTGTGCATTTAAAGCATTGTATTTCAGTTACTGCTTAGTCCGAACCTGAATTGTTGGTATAATAGATTCCGTTATATGCAACAGCACAGTGACACTTCGTCAAGAAAATCGTTCTCAAGTTAATATATCCTTGTATCCGTCAGTGTTGTGTAACCAATAATATGTGCCAAAGAAAGAAAGAACATGCTTCCACCCTCTCAAATGCATCCACCTACGCGTATTTTCCCGCTTGATTTCTCCCTCCGCGCGCGTAGGAAAAATTGATTTTGGTGCAGTACAATCGTTCGCTTGAACAACAGCAAAAACTGTTTTGTCTCTCGGCGCCAAAACTGGGCCATTTTCTCATATTGTTTGGACAGATATTTAGAGAATATCTGCTGTACCTCTGTTCTTGTCCAAGCTTGGATAAAGAACGCAATTTCTCGAAGTCAGAAATGACCTAGAGTCTCACCTGGTGCTGTGATTGAAGAGAAGAAGGTAAAATGGCGGTGGAAAATTTGTAGCTTGACAAATTGTTCCTGTAAAATTCAAATTAAAGGCTTAAAGTCTTAGTGGAGTGAAGTAGAGAAAATTAGAGATCAAGGTATTTTGTGAGAAAGACACTGTTGCTAGTTAAAACATAAAAGTTTATTAAAGTCAGGAAAGACAAAGTTTCATTCTTAAATGGAACAATCAAGAAATTTCCTTAGAGATCTATTAATAAGTAATCTGTTTGTATATTTAGTTTTATGTGTGAATGAGTGAATGCATGAAAATAGTGTAGAAGTTGTATATATTTATCATATCTAATGCAAATTAATAATAGCATTATTAAAGTACTTAATACCCAACATAACTTTTTCAATTCACAACCTATAGATAAAACACCCAGCCACTAATTTGATTGTGGTTAATTTTACAGGTAATTACCACCCCCACCTTTATGGTAACAAATGATTAAAAATTAATTGTTTGTCCCGACCAATACTACTCAATAGAATATATTATACAGTATGTGACCGAGACATTGGTAAAGGTCTATTTGGATTTTGTAGTGGACTAGGCACACGCGAATCCCTTTTTTGCATCAGTACATTATTACAAAAACAAAAGAGCTGTGAATTTCGAAAAAATATGTATATGTGCTTTATTGATTTCGAAAAAGCATTCGATCGAGTGGAATACACAAAATTTTTCCAGTGTCTAAAATCATGCAACGTAGACTACTATGATATACGTCTTTTGATAAACCTGTATTACAATCAGACAGCTGCAGTCAGGTTGGATGACAGCGTTAGAGATGAAATACCAATAAGACGCGGTGTAAGATGAGGATGTGTTTTGTCACCCATGTTATCCAACATTTACTCTGAAAACACATTTCACGAGGCTTTACATGGCAGGGAGCAAATATAGGAGGCAAAATTATAAGCAACGTAAGGTACGCAGATGACACCGCCGTCATTGCCAGAATCTATGGACCACTTGCAAATACTGCTGAATAGACTGTATGAAACTGGACGAAGATATAGGTATTAATATAAACGTCAAAAAAACGAAATGGATGGCGGTTGGTAAAATAAACATAAAACCAATTCCGATCACAATCAACCGGGACAACATCGAGTTAGTATCAAATTTCAGATATTTGGGCAGCTCGCTGAACAACGAAATAACATGTGACGAAGAGGTGAAAGCAAGGATTGAAATGGCCCGCAGGGTACCTCGCAGTACAACCGTGGCTAAGACTACTTCGCTGTTACATATGGAGCATTCTTCTGTACAGATGTGAGATATGGAGGCTTAAAGTCGACACCATGAATTAAATAGAAGCCATCGAAAAGTGGTGTTATCGGAGAATCCTCAAAATCTCTTGGACTACACATACCAGTAATGGAGAAGTTCTCGCACAGTTGGATAAAGATCGGGAACTCCTGAAAACCATAAAAACAAGAAAGGTGAGCCACTTTGAACATATAACACGAGACACCAAATGCCACGTTCCTCGCCTAATCATCCAGGGAAAAGTTGAGGGCAAAAAATGGATCGGCCGCAAAAAGCTATCATGGCTACGACATATCAGAAATTGGTCCGGACTGGGAGTAGAGCAACTATTCCAAGCAGCGAAAGATAGAGAGCGATTCAACGAAATTGTCATGGAGATAGCCCACGCTTGAAGACAGACACGACACCGAAAGAAGAAGATTAAAATTAATCCATCTTGGAACTTGGAATCTACAAATTTCCGATACTTGTATTGTCATGACTTAAAAATTAACAACGCATTATCGACGAAACCATTATATAATTTGAATGACTTCCTATTTTGCTGCACTAGGTAGAGTTTGATGTATGTTTTCAAACCTCTTCTACCAGAACGTTAGTTAAATATTCTCGTTAAAAAGGTTATATAGGTGTGCTTTACATTTTTATATGAATCTAAAAAATTAAAGCCTCTTAACTCTGTTTCATTAAAAAGTGCTGATTATTTTCTCATTTAAATTTAATTATCCAGTTTCTCACTACATTTAATTGTCCAGTTTCCCATTGCTAAAGCTGAGCAGCGACTATCCGTTCCACTTCTTCTTACTTTTGTCGTAAGACCCTTTTAAATTGTAAAAACTATACTAAACTACATAATATGGAAAATTTTCTCACGTTAGGAAAATATGATATATTCGACATTAAATTCCAATTCATACAACCTTGGTTTTCCTTTGAATATAAAAGTGGTTTTTAATAGAATGTAGTTGGTTTTTGTCGAAAATTATTTTTGATTTCGTTTGTACTCGTACTAAAGTCTGCGATCATATCAATCCAGAAATCATATAGGTGATAGGTTTGGTTGGAAAATACACGTTAAAGCCAAAAAGGTGCTGATTAAGTTGTCGAACTAAAGTCCTGTGCTTTAACTGTTACACCTTCCTGATTAAAGTTAAATCATAGATTGATGCCTAATTATTAACCACTAGTGGTAAAATGGAATGTTTTAAATATAATTCATGGTTTATAGCGTGTGGCCCCTAGCACCGCCAAATTGCAAGGCTGACTGAACTCGAAACGAGATTCCGGCGATTTAAAGGCAAGATAGTTTTTAATTACATTTTATTCGGGTAATTACAGGCAGTCGTTAGCCGAAATGATGATGTCTCAATTGTAAATGTCAACAATTTGCTAGCTCTTCTTCGTGACGGCACTTTAACGGCTTAATCCTTTGCCGCCAGTTGATTAACAGGACATGTTTCTAAATAAAGGGAAGCGTCAACACTACTTTATAATTTCGAGTTTTTCTAAACGTACATGATTAGTTAGAAAGCTCCCATATAATTAATATATCTGGGGTTTGGTACACTAAGGGCGGATGACGCACAATCATAATTTATCGGGAGAGCAAAAAAACTGATTTTTAATATTTCAAATTTAAATATTTGATCTAAATTTTACTTAAAATTAAACACATTTTAATTACAAAATAATTTTATTTAAACTTATATTTTACAAAAAATAAGACAGTAAAGTTGACACTGGCCAAGGAGAAACAAAATGGCGAAAGATTTCTGACATTTGCACACTAAAATTTTATTGGTTTGAAGTCTCAAGTCCATAGTTACTAGGACAACTGCCAACCATAGGTTAGCTTATGCAGTCTGGGAGGACTGAAGCCCCCGGCTCACCAGAGGCGGCTCGTGATAGTACAAGATGGTGAGGCACATGTGAAGAAGATTAATATTTAATTCTACAGCGGGCGAACACTGCCCACCGCAGGTGCTTCCTGTGCCCCATCCGCCGAGGGGGGAAAACTCTCGGGGTGTCACGCCCAATTTTCGCCCAAAAGTCGTTAAAATCGTTAAAAACAAAAAGTTCGTGGAGTCCCTTGTGACCAATATATTTATATTTAAGAATAAGAAGAATAGGAAAATTCATCATAGAGAAACACCGGAGATTAAAGCGAAAACCGGCAATTATTGAAAAATACAAGATAGAATCATTGGATAACGACTGCACCAAATATCTATATGAAAGTGGATCGACTGAGAAACTTAAATCGGAGAATATAACAGATGAGACTGTAGAAAACAGCTGGAGCTTAATTAAGAGATTCATACATGAGGCGGCCAACGAATTAATGGGAAAAAGAAACATAAACTTAAACTCGCAAAATAAAACCAAGACTTGGTTTACCCAGGAAGTAAAAAAGCTAGCAGAAGAAAAAAGGAAAGCTACTTGCAATATAAAAGTATACCAATAGAAGAAAACTGCAATACCTACAGGGAAACAAGAAATAGAGTAAATTCGGAGATTAGAAGAATCAAAAGAGAAAACTGGGAGAAATTCACCACAGGCGTGGAACGCAATCTTTATGGAGCCCAGAGGAAAATATGGAGGATGCTCAAAAATAGAAATAAACCCGTAAACGAATATAACCAAACAAAAAAGGTACCACTGAACGAATGGGAAACATATTTCAGAAACCTATATAACGGCACCGATAACACAGAAGATCAATCACAAGAAATGGACGAAGGAACGGCGGATGGAATAACAATCACGGAAGAGGAAGTTAGGATGAAGATGAAAAACAGAAAAGCCCCAGGACATTCCCAATGAAATTATAAAATATGGCGGTAAAGAACTAGCAAAATTGACTTAACAAAGGCGTTCGACAGAGTACAGCTGCCAGATATACTGGACATACTGAAAAAGAAACGAATCTCACCATCAATCATAAACATTATTAGAAATTTAACCACAGGTAACACAACAAGACTAAAAGTGGAACCTCAAACAACAAAAGACATACCAACACTAACAGGAATAAGACAAAGGGATAGTCTCAGCCCAATCCTTTTTAACCACGTCATGGACGAGATTATACATGAAGCGACAACAATAAACAGGGGATACAGACTGAATAACAAACCAATCAGCATGGTGTGTTATGCGGATGATGCAATAATCCAGGCAGAAACGGAAAACGACCTACAGAGGCAAACTCGTAAGTTCTATCAGATAAGTGGAAAATATAACATGTCAATCTCCATTGATAAAACAAAATGCATGACCTTCTCCAAGGAACCAGTACGATGCAAAATTGTAATAGATAATATTGAACAGGTAATGAGTTTCCGTTACTTGAGAGCGGCCACATCAAGTAGCAACAACCCAATAAACGATATCAAATTACAAGTCAGCAAAGCCTCAGTAATATCGGGTTGTTTAAGGAAGATCATCTGGAGAAGAATCATATGCGCACTGATAGCAAGATGCGGATTTATAAATCCTGCGTAAGATCAGTGCTGACATATGATATCGAGACTCGAGCTGACATAAATAAGACAAAGAGCATACTAAGAACAGCAGAAATGCAAATATTAAGGACCATCGTGGGAAAGAAATTTAGGGATAGAGTCAGAAGCAGCGATATAAGGACAGCATGCAAGGTGGAGGGCATAGTCAGATGGAGAAGAAAAAGATGGAGATATTGGCGTGACCATGTAGATAGAATGGAACAAAACAGACTGGCACGCATCGCTAAGAACGGAAAACCAACAGGCCAACGACCACTGGGAAGACCACCTAAAAATTGGCAAGACAGCTGGAACTGTCTCACAGGATAATCAACCCAACTAAGGCAGCCTTCGCAGTTGCCAGACCTCAAGGTCTTCTGGAAGAATAAGAAGAATAAGAAGAAGAAGAATAGGAAAAATAATAAAAACATAAACATATGATGATTAATGTTATTTACATTCAATTAAAGCGAAGTCGCCAATATTGGAGGAGATCGGTAAACTCCTTACTGCTCGAGATGCTTATACTATTTTTTGTACGTCCATTATGAACACAGAGACATTGACTAAGCAAATATCTTGAAAATAATAAAAACTGTGTTTTGCATAATTATATCTGCCCTGTAGATCCACTAAACCCTAAGTGGGTTCTGTTGTTACTATGGATATAATTATATATATTTTACTTACCGTTCAGCTGAAATTACTTACCGTCGCGTTATTGCTTAGTAACCAGTAAACTTGCAACACGTTTTTTTATAATTGAACCCCAATGATTTTTTTTCCATTTAATTAAAAGAAATGAACCTAGCCCCGGAGAGTCGCGTTACAAAATCCGGCCCTTGTCGTGGGGTCGTTTGAGCGCCACCCGTTCTAGCCAGCTAAACGGAAAAAGCTCGGCAGGTGTTGTACCGAGTGGCTAGATTCGCTCATAAAATTAACCGGTTCCTAATTTCGAACTATCACAAAAAAAAAGAGAATAATTATCAACCAACTTAACCTATCAAGAAAACACAATCTAAAAATTTAATGGACAGTATATTTGCTACTAAATTCTTTTTTTTTCAAACACAGCAACAATCTATCTGAAGAAAATGGTTATATTAAAAAAAAAAAATGTGGTTGAGTAGACAAAAGAATGTCAAATGACTTAAAACTAGGTATGCGTGCGCTAATAGCTGCACTGATGGTGATAATATGCGGACACAATGATTAGATCAAAAAAACTTGAGAAGTTAATAAAAGCACCAGATCAGATTAAAAATATGGTTAGCTTGATTCATATGATAAAAAGATAAAATTCAGAGCAGTTATATCTGCCGACTAATTAATGAAATGAAAAATTAATGAAAAGAATGAAGTTATCCAGCCAGCACTTATCTTTTAAAATGAGAAAACAAATCAAAGCAATTTGATTAACTGGTCCGATAAACCAGTGAATTTTCACATCAAACTGTCCTATTTCAAGAGATTTTTCGGCTGCTAAGGCTAGCAATACGCGAATGGAATCGTATCGTACAACAGGAGAGAATGTTTCACTATAGTCTATGTCTTTCTGTTGTGTATAACCCTTCGCGACTGAACGGGCTTTAAAACGCTCAATATCACCATTAGAATTTGTTTTTAGACGAAATACCCATTTATTGTCCACCAGTTTCACGTTTTCTGGCATTGGGACAAGTTGCCACGTTTCGTTGTCTGTGTGGGCAGACATTTCTTCGTTCATAGCTATTTTCCAACTTTCATGTACGTCGCTATCCAATGCTTCTTCATATGATTGAGGCTCTATTATAGAACAGTATGCCACAACCGGTCCATAAAAATCTGGTTGCCTGAGGTCGTTCCTATTTCTTAATTCTCTTCCTTCGTTGCGAATTTCTAAGAGTTCTGGCTCAACTTCATTTTCATCCACATTTGCATCAAACCATTCTTCATTATCTTGATTTATTGCTGGACTTCCGAATGTGAGTGGCATTATAATAGACTCTTCTATAATTTTAACTTCATCGTCTTCATTGAAGTTCACAGAACAACTTATTTCAACCTTTCTTCTTTCTGGATCCCACAATCGGTAATTTCTAGAGTGTCCATCATAGCCAACAAAAATCAATTTACGGCTTTTCTTGTCAAATTTCTTTCGTAGTTGTGAAGGTACGGCCATGTATGCCGTGTACCCAAACACTTTTAGATGTTTTAGCTCAGGTTTTCTTCTAAACCAACCTTCATATGGCGTGATTTTTCCGCACAAAGTTGAAACAGTTCTGTTCAATAAGTAAACAGCTGTGCTTACCGCTTCTGCCCATAATTCCTGTGGTAAATTTTTGTGTATCAGCATGGACCTTGCACTTTCCACTATGGTTCGCATCTCTCGTTCTGATCTGCCATTCTGTTGAGGTGCGTATGGTGCAGAAACTTCATGGATTATTCCTTCCATTTTTAAAAAATCTTGAAAATCTGTGTTCATATATTCACCTCGGCCTTGATCCCTTCTTACCACTTTTAACTTATGTCCAGTTTGTGTTTCAGTTAGAGATTTATATTCTTTAAGTCTGCTTAGCACTTTGGATTTATGTCGCAAAAAATGAACAGTTCGGTATCCGGTCTTCTCGTCTTTAAATAGCACAAAATATCTGGAGCCACGCGGGGATTCAACGCTCATTGGTCCACATACGTCCGTATGGACCATTTCACCGGATTCGTAAACTTTTTCGCGATTAATGGTTTTGTGAGGTTTAGCCGCCTGCTTTCCGAACTGGCAGGTCTCACAGAAAAATTGTTCATTGTCATTTATGTCCAAACCGATCGCTGCATCATTTTTCGCACTATTCATTATTGATTTAAAGTTAATGTGTCCTAAACGGTTGTGCCATAGCTTAAGCGACTCAGCTTTAGTCACATTGCACGAAATTTCAGTGTTTACTTTGAACTTCATTACCCACAAATTGTCTTTGCGAATGCCCGAACAGACTATTGTCCCATTTTTATCACGAAATTCACAACTATTCCTGAATGCATGATGAGTAAATCCACGATCCGTCATTACTCCTACTGAAAATAGACTCCTTTTCAGTTCAGGAATGTACAAGACATTATTTATTGTCTTGTTTATCCACTGTCCATTCACTTCTGCTTGAATGTCGATAATTCCTGTGCCAGTTGCAGGTATAATCTTATCATTTGCAATCTTTACTTGAAACGGATTAGTCAATGGTTCCAAAGTTTTGAACCAGTTGAGTTGATTTGTCATGTGAATACTCGCCCCCGAATCGCATATCCATTCACATTCTAAGCCATCGCTACTTGCTGAATATAAGCTTGAAATATCACAAATAAAAGCTGCATTTGTGTTTTTCTCGGCTTCATCCTTTAAACGCTTTCGACACTCCAGTGTCCTTTCTTTTTGCAATAATTACAAGTCGTTCTTTTCTTTAAATCAGCAACGCTTGTTTTACCTGAAGAGTATCTTTCCTGTTGCTTGTGTACTGTTTTATTTTCCAATTTGGCTTGTAGAGCTTTAACTTCAAGTGCCAATCTATTAGTATCACTGTCGTCAGCACTCATCCGTGATTCTTCTTTAAGTAAGCGCGCTGTCAAATTTACGACATTTTGTTGATCTTGAGCAACTGAGTCCCAAGCAGTTCTGAATGCGTTATATTTTGATGGGAAACTATTCAGAACTTTAGAACACACTGCACTGTCACTTAGATTTTCTTGCACATCCTTAAGCTGCTTCACCAATGATTCAATCTTCGACATATGGTCGGCAATTCTGTCATTCTCGGCCATCCTATAGTCATAGAAACGCTGCCACAATAGTTCCTTGGAAATGTCAGTTTTCTGTTTATGGATTGAAAGTAGCTTCGTCCACATTTGTGTTGCATCTTCACAGTTTACTAGGTACTGCACTTGATGTTGCGTGATCGAAGTTAGGAGAATTACTTGGGCTTTAGCATTTTTCTCCTCCCATGCCTTGAGTTCCTCTTGCTGTGTGACTGCTGGTCGTGCTTCTCGACCCTCGACTAGAGATAGGAGCTTCTCTGCTTTCAGAATTATGGAAATACTGAATTTCCACAATTGGAAATTTGATCCATCAAACTTGGCAATTTGACCTGCATCCGTTCTCGCGGCCATCCCGTCGCGTAACTGAAACTTATGTACTTCGACGCACGAACTCACGAAGTATACGTATGCGATTACTCGATAATAATACTTTTTCAATTGTCGCCGTGACCTGTTTGAAATAATGAAAGGCCGTGTGGATAAATTGAAAAAATATGTGTTTATTGAACAACAACAAAAGAAAGACTAAAAGCTACAATTAATATTACGCAATAGGTAACCATAGCAGTCCTACTCATATATCGATAACGGTTCCGAAAACAGTCGGCAAAAATAAAGTATAAGCATAAACAATATTTAAAACCGTCGTCGACTCTTGTCAAAACAAAGATAAGCGTGAGACGCTTTGCTAGCTGCTTGGTTCGGTATAAACAATTGAAATTCAAATATTATTTTAACAAAAACCAATAAAATAATCAACACAATAATTAAGGGCGAAAGTGCGCTGTACCAGACTATATTTTTTCTAAGTGAAAGTTATTTGTTTTTTTATGAATTTATCATAGCAGTTGAATGTCCGTCCTCCTCACAAAGCAATCATACGCAATTGATTTGAACTTTCCTGGGCTAAGAGTTCTGATCTCCTCAGGAATCTTATTAAAGAACTTTACTCCCAAAAAATCAGGATCATTCTGGTATCTGCGCAGTCTGAGGTGTGATATCGAGAGGTCTCTGCTTCCCCGCGTGTGAATGCCATGCATCTCCCCATTCGTCAAATAATCCGTCCTGTGTTGATGAATGCATACAATGTTTTGCCTCTCTACAGTAATCCTTATAACCAAGATCAGAATACGCGGTGCTACCTCGCAGCATGTCCTCATGCTATGGTAGCATACAAGATATCAGAGTGATATAGTGCAAAGTAAGCAGTTCCTAAATCGTTGTCTGAAATATTTAAGGATAGGTTTCGAAGTGTAAAAATGCGTTCTGTCACCATCCCTGCCAGGACACCATCTTAGCTTACTGCCCAGTCAAATTAGATAAAAATAAGGCAATCAATGGACAAAATTCCTAGAGAATTGGATTTTTTTTAAACAATTGAGCAGACATATATCAAAAGTCCCCGAGGGTGGGGGTGAGCTGGAGGAGAGCGGAGATGAGCTAGAGAAAAGAGCCTGGGCGTATAAAGCTAATATTTTTCAGGCAATGATACCCGCTCGCTACGCATTTTTTTTTTTTTAAAGAAATTTGAACCTTTAACTCCACTTCACGCTTCGATTCACACTTAAAAAAATACTAATTGAAAGAAATTGTCCTTTGTGCAGGATCGCGTTTTTGATGGCTACTTGGAGACTGCGAACAGTACAAAACGTGCATAACAGAACCGTCGATCACCATCACAACCCCATCAGTTGACACTGATTTCAATGAAAAGATGGCAGTCATGGCTCAGCAACAACACTTTATAGATAATGAAGAAATAGGGATATATTAATCAATATGCTATCTCGGAAAACGATTGCAGAGGGGATAGAAGTTAGACAGGCTGTTGCTGATGCGGATGCAACTATTGTAAAGCCTTGGAAAAAGAAGAAAGTGGTTGTTCAACAATTGTCATCGGCGAGGATGCGGATCTGCTCTGGTCCTGCTGATCGCTTTAGCCCCAAGGAATCGAGAGATAAAGTTTTAGAAACCTGGGAAGGGGCATGAGGAAAGCAAAACTTATTCTTCCAAGGATTTGCAGGAACTTAACTTGAGAACATATTGTTAGAGCATATTGTTTATTCACGTTTTTAGCGGCTGCGATAACACTTGTGCAATTTTTCGAACAGGCAAGTCAACAATTATTACTAAATTATTCATTAGAGAAAGCACCCTGCATTCAATCCCCAGTGTATTTTACGTAAAGGCTTTAAGCCCGAGGAAGTTGCAAACGCCAGGGAACAGAGGTTCCTAGCAATGTACAACGCTGAACAAACGACCCTACTCAGCATTCCTAAAATCCACCACAAGCGTGAAGTCAAACCTCCCCTCTCTACCACCAACTTAAGACTGCGCTGCAACACTCATAAAGAGTCTATTTGCAAGTTCAAGAATGACTTGGCTACAAACTGGAAGCTTCTGATGGCGGCTGATCACGTGCCCCATCTTCAACCCCTGACAACCGTAGATCAACCTATGCCTCATCTCTCATATATTTTAACAATGTTCTGCAGCTGCACCAAAGGCTGTGGTGCACGTTGTGGATGCCGCAAGGCAGGTATTGATTGTTCTTCAATATGCGGTAACTGTGAGGGCCCGTGCAGCTGAAGACAAATCTCATATAAGGATGACCTGGAAGACCTGCTAGACCCCCATGACATCCTCTAATGTACTGTTGGCCAAAATAGATTCAATTTACTGTAAGTTTTATTCAAATGGTCTCTAGTCTGTAATTCGGTTTTCAATGGTTAGGGTGAAGCCAAAAGTGCAGCAGATGAGGACGACTCATAAGACTTTGTGGATCCTCGTCTAATAAAGTGTTGGATCCAATACATTCAATTAACTGTTTCATTTAAATCATCTGCTGAATTATTATATTGTATAGTAAGACGAAAAGTTGGTCTTAAACGCAAATAAAGCAAATTTTTGAAATGTCTCTTTTGATAGGCTATATTGAAGCGGAGATGAAGATCTCCCTGCGTTCTTCTAAGAGACAATGGTAAAATGTTGAGCCTACGGCACAGGGCAAAAAATTTGTAGTTTATATAATGAAGACATTTTCTTTGTACATGCTCAATCCTGTTGATATGGATAGCGTAATGGGAGTTCCATGCTGAAGAGGCATATTCTACGTGGGTTCTGACCAGACTGCAATAAGGAATTTTAAGAGAAACAATAGTGGAAAAGTCTTTAAATTTTTTTTAATGAACACCAATATCTTCATGAATTTGCTTGCAATATTTGCAATGTGTTCAACAAATGATAGCTCCGCGTCAAAAACAACTCCAAGATCCTTGATAGACTCGACGGGTGGTAGGATCTCACCGTCAATGATGTAATCAAAAACTGTGGGCAACCGTAATCTAGAAAATTTTATAAGCTTGTATTTAGATGTCTTGATCTCCATTCGATTATTATGGCACAACACTGCAAATCTGCTTTGCTCCTTCTGAAGTTCGAGACAGTCATTAGGAGAAACAATTATATTGAACAATTTCAAATCGTCGGCAAACAGAAGTAATTTGGAAAACCTAAAACAAGAGGAAATATCATTTACGCAAAATATAGAAAAGTAGAGGTCTAATGTGAGACCCCTGAGGAACCCCGGATGGGACAAAAAATTGTTCACTCGCACCACCTGAGTTCAACCAGTAAGATAACTTTCAATCCAATTGAACATAGGGCCAGATACTTCCAAGGTATGGAGTTTGCATAATAATATCGCGTGGGGAACCCTTTCAAATGCCTTGGAAAAGTCTGTATAAACAGAATGAACCTCAGTAGTTCCCAAACACGTAATGAGAATAAGCAAGAAGGTTGAGCTCAGTGCTCCTACCCAGGCTGAACACAAACTGTTCGTTAATGATCTCAGGGGACAACACTGAACTCAGATCCCTAGTAACAAGATTCTCGAAAACCTTAGGAATGACATTTATAATACAGATGAGCCTATAATTTCTTATGTTGGTTCTGTCACCAGCCTTATGTACATGAACCACAAAATTGGACTTCCAAAAGCCAGCCCGCTGACAGCAGCGTATGAGAGTAGCGGTCTCATTGTTCTAGTCAAATTTACCAACCCCGTAAATTTTTACTATTCAGTGAGAGTAGCGTTCTCATTGTTCTAGTCAAATTTACCAACCCCGTAAATTTTTACTATCCAATGAGAGTAGCGGTCTCATTGTTCTAGAACTCATTGAAGATGAGGCGCAGAGGTATAGCAAGGATATATGAACAGTTTTTAAGTAGAATGGGGCGAATGTTGTGCGGCCCAGGCCCCTCGTGAATGTTTAAATTACTCAACTCGGAATAAATGTCTGAAATTTAAATAGAATGATTGGTGATGTTTATATTATTCCAAAATTGCCCAATGCCATGCTGAAGTGAAGGTTCAATATTTTGAACATAATTATTATAACATTGGCGGGAGATGATACTACATTGTAACAGAAGGTTAGAGAATAACTGATAGTCTTGAGCAGAGTAAACCAGCGTGAAATTTTTCTGCTGGCAACTTTCTGTTATGGAATAAAGATGTTCAATGTATGATATAATATGTCATAGAATATGTTTAACATTTCTACACCTATTTCCACTTTATGTAGTATTTTCAACTCTAGCAAAGATTGCCGATCCTAAAACTCTTGTGGTGTTTTTGGAGTATGATGCTACCAAAGAGTAATTTTCTATTTGAATCATTCCAAGTTCATTCTGTATCAACCAGTGTTCTATCAGATAAATCACATGTACTTCTTTGCCCACCAGAAATGCTTTAAATGCATTACTCCTCGTCCCTAAAAACTGAATGTTAAGTGTGAAACACTCTTAAGATGTTATCATTTTTATTTTTTTGACTCTGCATACACTTATGGATATACATACCCTTTGGCCATTGTGACACCATATGTGCGAGTTCTTCATTTTTCTGATCTATTTTCATATATTTTTAATAAGCCTAGTAAAACGCAATAAAAATGTTGTTATCGAAAAGAAGCAAGGGGGAATAAATAAACTGTGATAAGAGCAAAAGGTAATTTTATGGTGCCGGGCTTCTAATCTTTCAGAATTTATTGTAATGTGATGCATTTTAAAACAAAGAGATAAAAGTCCCTTAAATGCTAAACAATTGGTGAAACGGAGAAGGAA
Source organism: Pissodes strobi (assembly GCA_016904865.1). NCBI lineage: Eukaryota > Metazoa > Arthropoda > Insecta > Coleoptera > Curculionidae > Pissodes > Pissodes strobi. Next base: position 19,294 of record MU190712.1, on the reverse strand, counting down.
GAAATATTTTACGGTGGGGAGATCAGTTTCAGATTAAATGTGGAAATTGGGAGATATTTTAGCTGTATCGCCTCGATTTGCGAGAAGCTTCTTTAAATAAATTGGGCTCTTGGCATCGATTTTATTGTAGGAAATTACCTTTCTGTGCGATATAAGATATTTTGTTATTGAAATCGAATTCAATTAAGCAAGTTTATTTGTAGATGTAAAAAGAACCCAAGATGAATGTTTTTTATCGTTAATTAATAATTAAGCATTTTGAACTGTTGTAACCAGCCTTAAGTGTTTGATGTCAAATATGTAATCTTACTTGTTAGTTGCTCATTAGGCGGCATATGCAGATTTATTCTTTAAATAAATTAGGCTCTTGGCATCGATTTTATTGTAGAAAATTACCTTTCTGTCCGATATAAGATATTTTGTTATTGAAATCGAATTCAATTAAGCAGATTTATTTTTTATTATTTACCAAAATAATCATCAAGATTCCAAATAAATTATTTATTTAAATATGAAAACTTACACAAACCTTTTCCGGAGCAACTATGAAAAAAATGTAGAAATATATATAATGTACAAAATTAGATAACCTACAGCCTTTTTAAAGGTAAGATCGATAAGCAAGATAGCCAGATTAATAAATGAAACCAGAAATAGCGCGAATATGAGCGACATACATCAAACGATCTACGGTCGTTTAATTATAAATTCATTAATTAAAATGATATATAACGATAAGCTATATACGATAAGGAAAACAAAAGACCTACAGTCGTTTAATTAACTAAAATGATATACGGTAATTAAGGCAACCGGCTTACAGTCGTTTGATTATAAATACATTGATTAAAATGATATATTACAACTGCATCGAGAATTAAGGCCCTTAAATAAATTAAAATCGATTTTATTTGTATCTGGTAGAGTTGTAGACACTGGCGTCTCCTGTGACGTATGTTTACACCATGTGGTTGTCTCACCTTGCTGCTGCTGTACGGCTAACTAACGGCGGAGTTAGCCAGGTCAGCATCAAAAGGAGGAAACGCTATCTCACGGAAGAAATTCTATCACCATATTAGTTCATCACACAACGTTTATAGACGATATGGCCGATAATTTTAGAAAATATACATCCTGCTTAATTTTCCAAATACTGCAACGACACCATCAGGCGGTAGTTAGACCTGAGGGTCAGTCAAAAATAGCAACGATAAATTCCGATACGGAAAACGGTCTGCTCGCCTTGAGTGTTCCGGCGAGAAGGGCTATCAATTTCTAAAAAAAGATATATACCACTGTAACGGAATATAAGTTAACAAATATCAGTCTATTCCGCTCCACTAAATTCTATCTATTTATCAATGGCTTTCGATGCTCGCTATATTAATCGGCAGTGACACCTATCGGTGAATGGATATATTTCGCACAATTAACTATTTAAGAAGAACAGGTACGCAGACTTATATCCATAATTTATGGATTCGTGTCATTGCAGATTTCTTTATTGGGTGAATGCCATCTGTTTGGAAACGGGCTTATCTAGTATAGTTGGTAATTGAAGGGCGTAGTACGTTGTTCAATATCTGTAATTTAAGCATGTAATCTACAACAGATTGCTACATTTAACGTATGCTGAGTGTTTCGTTAATTTGACGCCGGGTTTGCTACAACGGTTGTCATATGTTTTAAACTGCCCAATCCGAGCATCGGAAGTGAGAATAGGGAGAACGTACAAAATTTTGAAAGGAAGGTCGTTTCATCTTGGTGAGAACGTTTGACGCGGTAAGTGTTATTAATTTTCGGATCTCAAAATATTTTATTCATCCTGCATATTTTCAATAATCTTTTCATTTTTCAAATACATAAGTAATAATTGTTTCCAATTCACTTAATTATATTCGTTTAAAGCGAGAATTTAGCATTTTTATATTGCACTTTCGAGTGATTGACGATTTCAACAATCTTATTTTTTTGGTGGTGACCTTCAGGTTTGCATACGGATTTTTTTGGTGGATAATTGCGTATTTTATTGCTCAAATTCGTGTAATTTGATAATGGTTTAATCCAAATTTAAAGAAAACGAAATTATTTCAGCGTTTAACGGTTACACATATTAATTTACGTATTTTCATTTAGATTGGACATTATTATTGGGGAGATCCTCAGAGGGGATTTTATCTTTGCCTGTAAAGGTAGTAAATTGAATTTTCAGTTTATTTATAACATCAAGCGAAGCATATCATTATTAGCACTTACCGTGTCAGGTTTTATCATTGATGTACGGACATTAATTTACATATATGTATATGAAAGGTTTAAGTACATGTGTGTAAATTTACCTGGGTTTTTTTCCTTATCGTTTATCTAAGTTCCTATCTCAAGGCGAGATAGTAATTATCTTATCTTTATCTTTAATTAACTGAGACGTAATTTACGTTCAATTATTGTTTATATGCCAAGGGCCATATTTATAGATTAAGTAATAGAATTACTTATCTAGAGTCATAAGACCCGTTTAAAGAGAGGTTGTACCTCGTTTTTTTAATTTTTTCAATTATCGCTTATGTGCCAAGGGCCATATTAAAAAAGGTAAGAGATATTACTTATTTTGAGTTACAATACGACTCATTTATAAAGAGGTTATACCTCGATTTTCTTATTTATCATAAAAATCTAGTTATTTTCTATTTGAAGTTGTCGACAAGTTTCACAATTTTCTTTTGAATTTTAAATTTCAATTATAATGTCTTTGGAATTTCATATCTTAAAGTAAAGAAAAGAAATATCTTGAGTAACAGTAATTATTTCTAGTGTTATTTAACCATAGATATTTATAATTTTTGCTGAACATAAAATTGTAATTTACTTAAGTTCTGATTATATCTGCTGTAACCAGTAAAGTTGTCGATTAAAATCTCCCATGTCGAACTGAGGTCCACAGGATACTTTCCTGAATAATTAATTAATTAGCGGTATAAGTTGGTCTGAAACCTGTCCTTTTCTCTTTTTTATGTAACAACTTCTCCAAGACATCAACTGCTTACTGCACACAACCCGGTGGGAAACATCACTAGGATTACCGGTAAGCCCTGGATACGCCTATAGCGGCTGAGCTTAGGTACAGGCGGAAGAGGTTTCCAGTGGAGGTCCCAACCGATCACGTGGTTGCAGATAACTGGACGAGTTAAGTATTTGAACGTCCAAGGAGAATTTTTTTTTGGAAATATCAACTTATTATAATAATTAGATTTGTTTTATTGTTCACATTGCTAGTCAATTTAGTCAAAGCTTAAACTTCATAAATTATATTATATTCGATTATATGAACTTCAACAATTTTTTTTAAACATCATTTATACTTGTACATTAGTTGTTAAATTATTATATTGTTTTTAAAAAATAATTTCTTTGATTTACTGCAGGACTGGGCTCTATAAGACACTATATCTTCATAAATTCATAATCATTGATATCTAAATGTCCTATATTTTCTGTTTGCAATGTCTCTAATAGCCTGGCGCCCACAATAAAAAAAATATTATAGTTGACAAGAGAACCGTTAATCTAATTCACGCCCCTATTTTCATGCTTAATTAAATTAAATAAATTAACTAGCCTTACAAATTGGCGAATGAGCTAGAAATTCATTACACCACAACTGTCAAGTGGCGCTCCAAACGGACGTACCTAACGAGCAGGTTGTAACACCGGAAGTAAGGTCGCAAGAAGTAAGGTAGCGAGAGTATCGATAATACAAATCGACCAGCAAAAGGAGAAAATCGCACTACTGTAATTAATATCATTTATAATGTTACAATATATATTAGCAAAAAACGTTATTGAAAAATCTTCTTAAAATATGTTATACAGTGAGGACAATATATTACGCCTAAAAGTGTTGAAAAAAGGAACACCCAAATTGGATTTTTTTGATCTGCAAAAATATTTTTCATAATAGCTGCTTGAAAAGAAGTTCTAAAAAGTATACAGTTATTAGGGATAATCTAATTTCGTGCTCTGTTGATTGTGTGAAGAAAGCTTCAGAAGAGGAAATTAATGCATTGGATGATTTGAGGGCTATAATTAGTAGTTAAAGTCTGAACTTGAAGTAAAAACTAAACATATTGAAAGAATAAAACGCAGTTCTGTACTTTTCGTGGCTGAGGCCAGTAGAACTGAGAAAGAGTACGATTATTTTAAATTAGCGAATAAGGAACTGAAAGACCGTATAGTACAACATACACAACTGATCACAAAAGAATCTATTACTTATATCAATCGTGAAACTAAAAACTAAATGTCGAAAAAGGGATGTATACACAGAAACCAAAGTGCTTGAAAGAAGTACAACTAATGCAATTACTCAAACAGGAATGAATAAATTGGTTCGCAGAAATAGAAGATCTGACATTAACAAGGCAGGCGTTAGAAGATAGGCTAGCGGAATTGGAAAATCATTCCATCAAAAAGACTTAAAAACTGGAGGATGATTGCAAAGATATATATGATTTGAATAAACAAATGATTGAATCAATAAAAATCATAGAAAGTGAGAATAGAAATCACATTCTGGAAGTAGAGAGACTTAGTAAGGAACTAAATGGAGTGAAAGAAAATGCTGCAAATGAGGAAATTATGGATATAGTATCAGTGGTGGCTGAGGAGTGTTTCCCTGAGAGTGTGCTATCTGAACAGTTACTTCAAGACCATGCAGAAAATATTGAATGTAATGGTGCTACAAAACAAAATATTCTTATACTCTGTGATGACAACGGACTCAACTTATGAAATAAACTAAAAAATACATTAAAGGATGCTAATGTGCAATCGATTTTTAAGCCCGGGGCAAGATACAATGATGTAATTAAGGATATTATTCAATTAACCAAAGCATATGGTACAAATGACTATGTCATTATTATAGGCGGTTTTAATGATTTTATATATGGAAAAAGGCCTCCTTTGTTTAGGGAAATTAACCAGAAGTTAAAATTTTGTACTAATACCAATATTATTTTAACCCCATTAACCATTCATAAAACATAAATAATATTCAAATGCTGACAAAATTCAATTTCAAGCTTGAACAATATGCACTACAATTAATAGACTAACGGCTCATGACAGTTTTTTCGGCATGATCGTTTACCGTCGGCCATTCGAATTTTTGTCTTTCATTGATCGAGTATTAATGCGTGATGTCAAAATTGGAGCTCCCTTTCGTGCAGAAACATTCGGAATGTTGATGCGAAAGTGTATTAAAAAGTTGCGATTTGGCATGATTGTTTACCGTCGGCCGACTGCTTTAGACGATAGTTAGTGACAGAAAAGTCCAGTGGACAATTATCTGCCGACGTTTCGCATGGTTATAAATTGGCCAAAAATTCATTTGTTATTGCAAAAAAAACGACTATTATGGTATGATCGTTTACCGTCGGGCGTTCATGGCGATCGTCTATTTATGTTATGTGGTAGCGAAAAATATCAAAGGCCGACGGTTTTCACAGTTAGAAAATTTTTTTGTGATAAATTCAAACTGCATTTTTTTTATGAATATGGCATGATTGTTTACCGTCGGGCGTTTGACAATGTTATTAAATTTCGATGAAATATGGATGATTATATCATTGGCCGACGTTTTTGACGGTTGTAAACATTCGGCCGACGCAATTTACAGTTCAAAGAAAGGCATACAATTTGGACTGTTTGTTTACCGTCGGCCATCAGTTTCATTCAATTGATAATGTTGCAAA
>MU190711.1:984-40756 GCA_016904865.1 Pissodes strobi | reverse complement strand
ATATATATATATATTTTATTATTGTTATGTATTATACAAAAAGTAAAAACTGGTTTATTGGGCCACTCTATAAATAATGTATGAATTAAATAAAATCATTAATGTTTTAGCGCCTAACAATGTCCGTCATGGGAGGAATAAATTTTTCGGACGCTATAAGAAAGATTTTAGCAAAAATCATATCCCATTCATTGGCGCTAAAAATTAATTGGAGTGGGAGGAATGACTAAGCTAATTTCCAAAATTGAGCCAACGTTTTGAAGCTTATATAGAGTAAGTGAGAGTAATTTGGAATACTGTCGGTAATTTGGAATACCTGCATCTTGAAGCTATGCGTGGCGCCATCTCCTTAAATATGGTATAAACTACTAACTTAGCCTGTATTTAGTGAACAACTGATTCTGCAGTCATGTGAAAAATTAATTGTGGCGTGACTAAAACTTTTTCAGTGGAAATTAAATCGGCAATCATCGCCTCGACTTTTGCTTTTAAATTAAATTTGATTGGGTCTTCAGGTAAGTAAGGGCTTATATTTTAAGTTGTCAATTATATTTTCTTGATGTGTTAAAGCATTTTTTTTTACGAATTATGGCGTAGACCTACATGTTGATAATTTGGAATACTATAAATGATGCAAATTTGGAATATTCCAATATGTATGAATATTCATTCTTTACGTCAGAAGAAGGGTAATGTTTTTCCATTCAATGTACCTATGTATGCATGTATGTATATTTATTGTTTCTTTCGTTTCGGTTGTTTTTGCATCCGTTTTTTTTTGTTTTTCTTATATATTTTTTTGGAATATCTGTATGATTTTTACTTTTGTTTTAGCAATGCCATCCAAAAAATCTCCTAAAAAGAGGCAGACCTGGAATTCAGAAGATATAGAAAATTGGACACCTTAAGGCATCCATAAACTTTAGGGTACCAAGAACCACATTATTTAGACTAGTTGCCGAAAAGGACACACCAACTGAACAGCTTGTTCTTAAAAGTATTTGGGCGAAAACCTGTTTTTAATAAACACTTTGAAACTCTTTTGGTGGAATACGCGCTGAAAATGGAGTCCAAATTTTACGGATTAACTCAAATGGACATAAGATTAGCTTATCAACTGGCTGTTAGAAATACCATCGCAAACCCATTTACTTCGAATGCAGCTGGCCGTTATTGGCTAAAGGGGTTTCTGTCACGAAACAAAAATATTCTGTCTATGCCGAAGCCAACTGGTACGTCATTCGCAAGAGCCCTTGGATTCACAAAGGAACGTATGGATGAGTTCTATGATCTTCTGGAACAAATCTACCAAACAAAAAAGTTTACAGCTGACCATATTTTCAATGTGGACGAAACAGGTATGTCTATAGTCCAGAATAAATATCCAAAAATTATTGCTAGACGCGGTAAAAAGCAAATTGACGCAATGACGTCAGCGGAAAGAGGTTCTCTGATTACAGTGGTGGCATGTTATGAGCCCAGCTGGTATATTTGTGCCGCCAATAATCATTTTCCAAGAAAAAACATGACAGACACTTTAATGAGGGGCGCACCTTTAGGCTCAATACGCAAAGCACATCCGTCTGGATGGATACAAATTAATTTATTTACAGTGGGTTCAGCACTTTATTGAATATACAAAACCATATGAAAAGTCGCCAGCTTTGCTAATTTTTGACGGTCATTATAGCCACACAAAAATATAGATATTGTTGACACGGCAAGAGATAATCACGTTACGCTATTGTCGCTGCCCCCTCATTGTACTCACAAAGTCCAGCCATTAAACAGATCATTTATGGGTCATTTAAAGTCATATTATAGTGAGGAGGTACGCATATGGCTTCGTGAAAACAATAACAGCCGTATTCAGCATCCTCTTTTAGCTAAAAGAGGTCTTTTAAAACCTATTTAAAAGCGCAGTTTTAAAATCCGTATTCAAGTTCTGCTTTTAGCGCTAAAAGACCTCTTTTAACGTACTATTTAGAAGCGATATTTAAAAGTGGGCTGGACCATCTTTATATCGCTTTTATCATGACATTGGACAGCCGAGACAGCGGGATAACCTCACAAAATATCCCCCTATAACCTATAATGCCTGCATTTGTGCATCGTGTTTTATTCATAATGGCAAGTTTTCAAGCAGAGTTGGAAGAAATTGAAGAAATTCGGGAATTTGTTGATATTGATCGACGATCACCTACTTAAATAAAGATTTGGAAACTCTAACGTCGCAATTGCCATGCAAAACAAATTAAGACGTTGAAATTTTGGACCAGGATGTAACAAGTAATCAAGAATTCAAAAAAACATTTGTAATTATGCAACTATGCATGTCCATACGCTGCAGAATTTTTACATATTGTAGTACCTAACACTCATTTAAGAAAAAAAGTTGATATAACTTGGTTTTCTGAATTCCGTGAAATTAGAACCCTTTTTAATTTAAGCGCATTTTTCCCACCACTCAGTTCCCTTTTCCCCAGATCTGGTTTGTTCACAAGTCAGTAAAATATTGATAGTATTTTTTTTACAGTACATTAAAAGAATGGGAGGTAAAGACGTTAAATATAACGTCAACAGATGTCTCTCTTACCTATTTACCAATGAACTAGGGACTCACTGCTCTCCTATTTAGGGTTCAGAGGCAATTTTAAATTACAAAACTTTGCTTTTATGAAGCTTTTTGTTGGTAAGTAGACTAATATAAGGTGGCCCAATAAAACGAATGTACTGTATTTTTTGCAGAAAAAAATAAAAACAGGGTGACAGAAAAGTTCTTCAACTTGAATTTTCTTAATGAAACTGTATATTTTACATTTTCTCATTAGTGTTTCAACTGAGAATGCTAGGCATTCTTCGTTTAACATATGTCATATTTATAGGCTCTACTATAATAGGTTTGCCACAGAGATCGAAGACCTGGCAGAAAAGTTAAAGAGAGCATACATCCACGAATGAGTCCCGGGAGCAGTAGCCGAAACCTACGCTACAAACGCAACAGTTAAGGCCCTTATAACGAATTCAACCTCTGAAAAAGCTAAATTGGTCATGGAAGCCGGAACATTCAGCCACTGCCAAGAGGCATTATCTAACTTCTTAAATATAAACGACGAGACACCAACAAACTCAGTGCTATACACAAGACCACTTTACCCAATCAGAAACGCCATGCCATTTAGAAGAGGCAATAGAGGTAATTATCAAGGTAATTATCGAGGTAATTATCGTCCAAATAACGCACAGTACAACGGACAAGACAATAACTGTAGAACACAGAATCACAACAGAAATGGTCATACCTACAGAGACAGAGCCAATCATTATGCGAATAGAGCCAGAGGAAACCAGCAGTATATGCCTAGAGGAAACGGCGGATACGTAAGGCAGCTGGCAATAGTAGACAACACGGAAAACTCCGACGACCATCAGATAGGTCCAGAAAGGGGGTCGTAAATATCTTTAATTTCGACCTCACACTTTTGAACTTGAAGAAATGACCAGAAATGGCACCATTGTACCTCTTATAGACCACGGCGCTGATATATCACTATTCAAAAGAAAGAAAATAAACCCGCTGCAGGTAATAAATAAAATCGAAGTCTGCAAAATAAAATGAGTCACAGATGCTGTCGTAGCATCAATAGGTACTACCAAAACAAAACTTTACTTTAGAGAATATCAACTAAGCCACAAATTTCATGTAGTCAATGACAATTTTCCAAAAATTCATATTCAAGAACCTAAAATTCTAGAAACCCTAGATAATTTCAGTATACTTAAATTACCTATGGTAAAACTCGTAAATAAGCCCAACTATCTTAGGATAGTCTTGAGGAAAAAAAGTCAATACAAGGCCGAAAATTACGAAAATAAAATTATGATCACTGATGGCAATATGTCTCTAGCGACAATATTGTCTAAGCTCGAATCAATGGCTAGCGATCATGGTATTGATAAGGTCAAGCTAAAAGCAGACGACCAAATATTTAAAATGTGCACAATAAATAAATTAAAAGAAATAGGAAATAAGGTATTGAAGAATTTAAATATTATTTTATATAAGGATCCGATTGTTATCTCGAGTCGCGACGAGAAAACAAACTTAATTAGACAACTTCACGATTATGCATATTACACGCCCAGTGCATATCACAACTATACTCCATTTGAGTTAGCGTTTGCACGAAGAGCGGACAAGCTTGAAAATTTGTTAGGAGAGAAAATTGACCCGTCCACATCGTAGGACGCTTATTACCAGGAAGTTCGACGCCTGATACAAGCAACATTCGCGCTCAACAGTATATCTCAAAAGCTAAAGAGCTGCGTAAACTGACATACGATAAAAAAGTTAATCAATCACAGCTTAAACCCGGAGATCTAGTCATAATAAACAACGAAAACCGAACAAAATTTGATCCTTGGTACAAAGGTCCTTTCTCAATAACGAGTATAGAGGGAGTAAATTGTACAATAGAAGATGCAACGGGTAAAAAACAAACTGTACATATAAATCGATTGCAACCGTTTGCGAACCTATAAGCTCAATCTCCATACTTTTAATTTTTTTGTAAATTAGTTTTAAGCAGTGCCGAAGAACACTTACGCGAGTGACAAAACATGAGACAAGTGCAGCGCATTAAAATAACATATAACACAATGTATATTCCGTGTAACGTATGTATAGGGTATAATGTAATTTTCTTACTACGTTAATACGTATATCTTTCAACTTTATGTATATATTTTTCTACTTTTATGTATATTAGAATTTTAATTATTCTTTGTCTATATTATATAAATATTTTAACAAAAAAAAGGGGAGTTTATATCATATAAATATAAATAATAATATAACAGTAATATATAAATATTTTTGCAGTCAAGAGAAAAAATATCCAGCAGATTGATTAAAAATATTCATTATTACTGAAATTTAAAAGAAAAACATGCAATGTTGGTATTTTACCAGTCAAGCAATTAGATACATAACAGCAAGATATATAAACATTCCAACGTTTCATTCATCATTGTTATTATTATCTAATCGCATAAAACTACATATAACATTGCATAGTGTAGCTTTTAGATGCTCCAAAATGTAATGTATTAATTAGGTTTATTCGAATGTCCTCGTTTTTACAACAACAAAAACGATGAGCATTCACAAAAGAGGGGAGGTGTAGTGTATCAAGAAACACTCGGTATTTCACAAATTAGATCTTTAAAACATCCCGACTAGCCCGAGGTCTAGACGAAGGTTATTTACATTATGCAGTTCACGTAGTGTTATTGTTTAGCTCGAATGCACGCGATACCTGACACGGTCGGCAAGGCTGAGGTTAAAACCTTGTTTAGTCAACCTCGTCAGAGCAATCTTTTGATACACGACCGAGCCGTGAACCTATACCAATATAGGATATATAGAGAGAGAATACAAGACTGAGCAACATTGTTACGTGTACGTAGATTATAAGAATACACATCATGTAGCTTTACCATCTGATGTATTATAGTAAAAGTTAATACAGCACTCTAGAGTTACCTGGAGTATTTATTCGACAGTATAATAGAAGTTCTACATAACCTAGAGGTATAAATTTTTTACTAGAAATCAAACGGCTACAATTATGTCACAGAATTAAAATGTTTGGCTTCTGTGTGTGAATGTAGTACTCTGAAAGGCTCGTTAATAAGAGATAGAATAGTTAGTGGGGTAGATTATCCTAAATTAAGAGAAAGATTGCTTTCAGAGTCAAATTTATCATTGACTAAGTGTATAGATATCTGTAAAGGTATGTTAAATACTGAAACAGAGGTGAGGCAATTGGCAACACACTCAGATTCGGTATCTATAACTAAAATCAGTAAACAAAAACCACAAATCACAGCCAAAAAGATTCAGAAAATTCCAGTGTCGGTTCAAGCAAATTAATTAAGGATTACACCAGGTGTGGGTATTCTCACGATGTCAATAAATGTCCAGCTTACCATCAAGTCTGCAAGAAGTGCGGAAAGCCCAACCACTTTGCCAAGAAGTGTCGGCAGAGGTCCATCAAACAGGAGGCACAGCAGCACGAACAGGATGAAGAGTTGGAATCAGAGCCAGAAGTGTTTATCGGGTCTATCCAGACTGAAGAGGGGTATGGACTGGACCGAAGAAATACAAGTTTGTAAGCAGCCAAAACTGTTTGTGAAATTTAAGTTAGATACCGGTGCTCAAGTAGGTATAATCCCTAAAAATGGTTATATTATATTACTTTAAATAAGTCTAACATGAAGCTTATAAATTATAATGGCAGTACAATTAAGAATATAGGAATGTGTTCAATGATCTGTATTTTGTCTAATAAAAAAAGCCTTATTAGATTTTGTAGTAGTAGATACATTACAGAATTTAAGTCCTGCTCTGTTAGGGTTAGATGACTGTAAAAAGTTAGGACTAATTAAAAGAATTAACAACATTGTACACTCTGTAACATTTTACAGAAGTATAATGATGTTTTTACAGAGATAGGGTGTCTTAAGAAAAAACACAAGCTTGTTATACAGGATCATTCAGCACCTGTTGTCTTTAATGCTAGAAAAATTCCCTTTTCCATTAAAAGTGAGGTTAAAGTTGAGTTGAATCGTTTAGAGCAGTTAAAAGTTATTGAAAAAGTGTCTGAGCCAACAGATTGGGTACATCCATTGGTAACTGTAAGAAATTCAAATGGAAAAATTAGATTATGTTTGTGTCCAAAAAATTTAAATAAAGTTATAAAAAGGGAATATTTTCAGATTCCTACAGTTGAAGAAGTTATAGCCCAATTGTCAGGGGCAAAAGTTTTTACTCTTTTGGATGCAAATCAGGGTTTTTACCAAATTCTACTGGATGAACCCAGCAAAAGGTTATGTACATTTGCCACATCTTTTGGTAGATATATGTTTACAAGGCTACCATTTGGTTTATCATCAGCTCCTGAAGTATTTCAAAAACATATTAAACAAATATTTGAGGATCTGAGAGGGCAAGTGTCAATATTGATGATTTACTAATTTATGGGAAAAATCAAGAAGAGCATGACCAAAATTTAAGAGCTGTTCTAGATAGGGCTAGAGAAGCTGATATAAAATGTAATAAAAGTAAATGCAAGTTTGGGGTAAATGAAATAAAGTTTATAGGGCATATTATAAGTAACACAGGTGTAAAAGTAGATGAGGACAAAATTAAAAGTATAACTAGTATGCCAGTTTCTCAAAACAGGAAAGAGCTTGGTATGGTTACATACGTATCAAAGTTTGTGCCAAATTTATCAAATCTTACAAATGAATTAAGATTATTATTAAATAAAAACACTGTGTTTTTATGGGATGAAAATCATAATAAAGCATTTAATAAATTAAAAAATGTTTTATCCTCGACACCAGTACTGCAATATTATGATGTAAATAAGCCAGTGGTACTTTCACTTGATGCTTCAAAAAGTGGCTTGGGGGCGGTTTTATTACAACATAACTTACCTGTAATATATGCTTCTAGGTTCTGAACAGAAACTGAAAGGAATTATGCACAAATTGAAAAAGTGCTCTTAGCAGTATTGTTTGGTTGCACACGTTTTCATCAATACATATATGGAAAAAGCTGACAGTTGAAAGTGACCACAAGCCACTTGTATCAATCTCTGAGAAACCTTTAATTAATACACGTTTGCGTTTGCAAAGAATGCTAATTAAATTACAATTATATGACGATAAAATTGAACATAAACCAGGGTCTCAGTTATTTATTGCAGATTGCTTAAGTCGTAACTTTTTAAAAGAAATTTTACCCACTGGTGAATTAAATATCTCAGAGATTGAGGCACATATAAATTTAATTCAAAAAATTTTACCTTTTTCAGATGAAAAATTAAAACAATTTCAAGTTGAAACAAAAAACGACTTATGTTTAAGTCAACTAAATAAATTACTACAACAGGGCTGGCCAAATGAAAAGTCAAGATTAAATGATGATTTACAAAAAATATTGGGACTACAGAGATGAAATTGTCAGTCTTAATGATGTCTTGTTTAAGGGTAATAAAATTATTGTCCCTTTAAAATGAAGAACTGAAATGCTTAATATAAAACATTTTAATCATTTAGGTATAACAAAATGTCAATTAAGAGCACGGCAATGTTTGTTTTGGCTTAAAATAAAGATATGGAAAATTATGTAAAAATTGTGACACTTGTTTAACTTTTCGTAATTCTAATTCAACAGATATATTTCAAATTAAATCAAAAAATTACTTGATCGTAATTGATTATTTTTCAAAGTTTATTGAGGTGGGACCTTTGGAAAATTTGTCGAGTAGGCATACCATTGAGTTGCATAAATCGTTTTTTGCGAGGCATGGAATTCCTAAAATGATTAGATCAGATAATGGTACCAATTATAGCTCTGACGAGTTTAAATCCTTTGTCAATTGCTGGAAAATAAGTCATGTGACATCCAGTCCTACACATGCACAATCAAATGGAATGGTTGAGAGGTGCATTCAAACATTCAAGAATATAATGAAAAAAGCTGAACATGATGACAAAGATCAATACCTTTGCCTTCTTGAATATAGAAATACACCAATCAGCCATGCCTTTCCTTCTCCTGCAACTTTGTCATTTAACAGGAAAGTCAATAGTTTGTTGCCTGAAATAAATATATTTTCTAATGAAAAATCCAGCTATACAAAATATTTTAAAAACAAACAGGCTAAACAAAAAACCTATTTTGACAGTCATGCAAAAAATTTATCAGAATTAAAGGAGGGAGAGGGAGTTACAGTTCGAAAACAAGACAAATCTGAATGGGTGTCCGGGAAAATAATTAGAAAATTAGATAAACCTAGAACCTATTTAGTTAAGACTGATAATGGAAGTGTGTTAGAAAGAAGTAGAAAATATTTGATTAAAGACACTAGTGAAAAGAAAGTGATTAAGTTAGATTGTAAGATTGGTGTGACAAGTGATAAAAGACCTAAAAGGGCGAGTGTTAAACCCAAAAAACAGATTTTGAAACAGAAATTTAGGATTAGTTGTAAATAATGAATGTATTATAGTGGTTTAAAAAATATAAATAAATAATATTTAAGAAAAAATGCATTTAGGTTAGATTTAGCTAAAGAAGGGAGGTGTTGTAATATGGTATATTTCTGTAAGTGTGGGATTATTAAAAACCGTTTTCTTCTTCTGGCGTTTTACAAGTATTTTCGGTATAAATTAACAAGCATGATAAAAAAATTTTAGAATGCCTAAAATATATGTTTTGCGTATAACTTTAAAACCAACAAAATAGTCTGGATAATATATTAATCAAGAATCCAAGTTGCCTAAATCATATTTTTTTGTTTATTTTTCTGCAAATGTCATATGCTGCGCAGTAGCTAAATAATCACAAACGCGCTTCCTGACTCAATGTTCTAGATTCGCACATTGATAAAATATGATTTTATAATTATTTCAACTTGTCTAAAATACCCTCCCTAAAATCGTCATCAACTCTTGGACTAATAGCTAAATGTGTTTTAAAACGTGTATTTTATACAATTTTTTCCATTTTGCAGGTTTTTTAATGGAAGCATTAATTTATTCTAGTCTCGATCAGCACTTGGGTGGTCATCTTGGCATTTTTAACGTCTTTGTTAGTAGAAATCCCATTCAAAACGGCGTCGCAATTTCTGCTGGTGAGCCTTGATATAGAACAATTTTGTTAATATCATAGCAACTAGTCACCAAAGTAGCGTCGAAAAGAGGTTCTTTTCGACACTCCTTTGCGTGTCGAAATGGAACCACGCAAAATAAAAAGTGCTTTTCCGCACGATTTTATTTTTGGCACGATTTTTCATTATTATAACAACTGCCAACAAATGTTTCAACTTTTCTTCCGTTGTTTCCATAACAATAAGTATCGGTTATCCAGTGTAGCATTTCTGTCAATTCAATATTAGCAAACAGTTCGCGAGAAAAATCAGATCCTACTGATATTCCAAAATATACATTGCATTGGGGGCAAAGTTTCCTCTCCTACACTCCAAATAAAGACTGAAAGTGTTTCTATACGTACTGGAAATTCTATTATATATTTTTTAGGTTAGACAGATGTCAGAATTTGAAAATCAAATTAAGAAAAAAAAATATCCATCAGGAAAAGAAATAGAAGAGTTTATGCAGAAAAATAAAATTTCCAGAACGGTAGCTGGTACCAAATCAAAAATACAACATATTATAAACAATACGAAAAACTAGTAGATACCGTAAATTATGATAGGTAATAATTGACGGGTCGGCCGTAACAACTTAATGGAGTGTATTGGCGCCACTGGGATTGAAAAATTTTGCCGGATGACTGCCAATGACGATAACGCTGCCTCAAGTCAATAATAAGCCTTGCGTTCCCTGTAACAACTTTGTATGCGCGTTGTAGTCGCTCAGTAGAATGGCGGTGCACTTTCACCTGCGGGTATTTTCCAGTTAAATAGGGGCAAAAAAAAGAAAGGTACATATAGATACTTGGAGGCAAAATGTGAGGAAACATGCAAGGGATGCTGGTGAGCAGTATTTGTCAGCCAGAAACAAAATTGTGGAAGCCATTCGACCTCCAAATGAGGTACGAAAAACAACGTTGTAAGTAAAAAGTCCGATCATTATACCTATTTTTCATTTTTAGGAGTGTGCATGTTCATGTCGGAGAGGATGTAGTTCTGAAAAACTCGTTGGAAAACATTTCGACTTTTTAAAATGTTTAGAAGCTTAAACTATGACAAACAGTCTCGATATTTATGTAAACTGTTAATGCTACAAGAGCCTGATAGGAGGAAGGTGGATGAAAATATTTCAAGGAGATAGTGCACCGTAAAATATTATGTGGAAAACGTTAAAGTGTGTCAGAAAACTGTTTGTAAAATATTTGGAGTGACCCCCCCAGGAGAATTCAGTACCTTGTGGAGAAAGTGAAGAATGGCAAAGAAGTAAGTGATTACACAGACAAACAGACATAGACAGAATTTCGGACCACATCTCTTCGTTTCCTTTACAGGAAAATCATTATAGCAGAATCGAATCATCAAAAAATTGTCTTCCACCTGGCTTAAATTTAATGAAAATGCATCAACTGTTTTTAGAAAAATTCCCCAACTCAAAAACATCATTGAGAACATACACATGTTTTTAAAAGCAAATTTAATCTCAGATTTGGAGTTCCTCGTTCCGATACTTGCGGGTATTGTGATAAACTATGTGCTGCTAATAATGAGGATGAAAAGCAATCCATTATGAGAGAGACTAAAATACATCACATGAGAGCAGAGACGCAGGTTATAAAACGCTAAAAGATGACACCGAAATGGCCAGTAATAACGCTTACTTGACAGTGTTATTTACAGATTTACAACAAGATTTATATTGTCCAACACTAACCCATTCATCAATATTTTATCAACGGCAGCTCGCTACTTACAATTTTATGTAGTACACGATGCTAAAGAAAACAATGCCACAATGATGCTCTGGCATGAAGCACTGGCACATAGGGAATCTACCGAAATTGCATCCCCATTGTTGTTTTATATTTGGCAAAGATTTGAGCCCTTGGCATTAGGGGAAGAAAGGAAACTAATTGTCTGGTTGGATCGATGCATTGGTCAAAATAACAACTGGAAAATGGTTGACCACAGGCCACAGCTTTCTTCCCTGTAAGAGAGACTTTTCATATGAGTGGTTCAATGCCAGAGTTGCTTAAGCCACAAAAAATTCAAATAACTAATTTCAATACAGTTCAACTATAAATGTTATTTTTCGTGTTTGCCAAACATGTCTACACCAAATTCCAAATTTCACAAGCTGTGACATATGTCGGAAGAATAGCCAATTACATGAAATCATTCAATTCATACGCCAAGTTGCCTATTCAACAATCATGGCGGACGACATATCGGGACGAGAGAGTGAACCCGACATTTTTGCGGATAATAGTGACCAAGATAAAAATTACGAACCGGATTCAAGTGATTTTCATTCGTCAGGTATGTATGCTTTTGTACTATTAGTCGGTTTGGATAGGATTTATTCTTTTACGGATTTTTTCGGAACGTTAATTTCATGAGTGGGTTAGGCAACTTTGCCTCTTACAACTTTTAAAAAAATATTAATATTTGGTGAGGGTTAAGCAAAACTTTATTAACGCGTTTCAAGTGTAGTTTTAATAGAAATTTGGAGCTTCTACTAAGTTCAGGTTAATTTTATACGTTTACAAGATAGTTTTATAATAATAAAAAATAATGTTAATGCCTCCGAATGCTTACAAGGAAATGGTTAGACAATTTTTTAATGTTGAAATTAAGTTGGTTAGATTAAATTTTAAAGCCTTTGCCAGTTTCATTTTATTTACAGTTAACTTCTCTCTTTTTAAAAGATGAACAGCCCCCTGCCAGAGAAATAGAAAGCGTCGTAACTAGCGAAAGAAGAAGTAACGCCAAGAAGAAAGCGAAAACTAAAGCCTGAAGAGCAAAATAAAGTCATTATAAAAACCAGACATCAAAGAGGTGAAGAATATTTTTCAACAACGGGTAAAATAATCCCTAAAAAGACCTGTTCTGAAAATCCGTGTGGATGCAAACAAGAATGTATGAACATTATAACGCTTGAAAGAAGAAAGCAAATTTTTGACGGGTATTGTAATCTCAACTGGGGCGAAAAAAATGCTTTTGTCAAGTTGAAGTGAAAAAAAAACAATAGAAAATACCCCAAACAGGAAACATCTCGTCGTTCAAAAACTAGATTGTACAGACTGAGGGACTTAACCGGCGTAGACCAAATTGTGTGTAAGAAGTTTTTCCAAGAAACTCTAGCCATATGTGATGGTTCTATCACAAATGCATTGAAAACGAAACACGATTTTGGCCCTCCACAACAATGTAAAAGTGGAAAACCATCTCCGGCCAATAAAATCTGCCCAGAAAATGAGCAGTTTGTTTGTGACTTTATATCGAAATTTCCTACTTACGAAAGTCATTACTGCCGTAGAGATTCAAAGCTGTATTATTTAGCTCCCCGGTTAACTAAAGCTAAAATGTATAGCCAGTACTTAAATGCATGTCAAAGGATTTATATGAATCCAGTTTCGAATTTTAAATTTCGTGACATCCTTAACACAAAATTCAGCCACCTTTCTTTCCACCCGCCACAAAAGGACACATGCGCTATCTGCGATGAACATAAATCTCTAAGCGGAACTGAGCAAGAACAAGCTAAGGCTCTACATGAGTTGCATTTAAGAAAGGTGGAGGCAATGGACAAAATGAAAAAGAAAGACATAGAAGAAGCAAAATCATCTCAAGGAAGAAAGCAGGTTGCAGTATTTGACCTCCAAAAGACTCTTCCAACCCCAGTGTTATCAACAGGCGAAGTGTATTATAAGACAGATGTGGACCTACAACTTGGGCATACACGATGAAGTCACTAACATTGTTCACATGTTTGTATGGCCTGAGAATGTTGCGTCTCGAGGTGATCAAGAGGTGTCATCTTGCCTTTAAAAATTTTATTAATAATGTCCTTCCACCTACTTCCAAAGTTATAACTCTCTACAGCGACAGCTGTGGCAGGCAGAACCGCAACATTAAGACTGTACTTTTTTGTCACGACTTTAAGAATAAGAAGATCACATAACGTCCTCCAGCCCTGGAATAGCTTTTCTCTATGTAATATTTAAAAAAGGGAAACAATAACTTTTGCCACACAGAACATATCTTATAAAGACTTGCCATCGATTTACCAACATACACTTCCAATTAAAGCTGAAAAATTGAAAAATCTTAAGGATATGTGTGATTGTATACCCCTCAAATATGTCGCATTTTATGACAAGCTAACTGCTAATTAAACATGTCAATTTAACTAGTACTTAAGATTTCATTTTCTAAAACCAGTTTTTTGTTAACAATGTTTATATTATACGTTCTGATCTGTTAATGGCTCAATTAATAAACTAATCTTATCAAATCATATCGTTTAACTTGATACATACATTTTATTACGTGTAACAACGCTGTAAGTACCACGAACATGCAACGTTGTTACATGCGTTTTAACCAATAACGACCTCTAAACCTGTAAATTGCATGTTAGGCGTTTTTTTTACTTACCATTTAGTATACTTCTAGCACCTTTAGTAAACTATACCAATTACGAAGTCTTATTATCACCTAAATGATTTGTTATCGTTTTCTCGATTTATTCAGTTCACTGTTTTTGTTATATACAATAACGTTGTTACGGCCGACCCGTCAATTATTATACTTTGTTCAGTCAATTAAATAAAGAATGTGTTACTTTTCATATAAGGTATAATAATTACTGAAATCGATTTCCCTTACTTTCGTTAATAATATTAATATTCAATCCTCATTATTCTATGTTTTTGACTATGATACACAAGTATCAAATCACATCGTTGATAACATATTATACTCGAATTTAATAGCAAAGCATACTAGCCGAGGAAAATAGATATATGAGCCGAAGACCCCGGAGGAAAGATCACCTCTTTAACATAACGAAGGCGACAACTTAACAGGTGGCCATATATATACAGGGTGTCTCACGGTGGATGGTACCCTAGACGTTTCTGGAGAACTACCCAACGGATCATTCTGAAAATTTGGTCGTTTACAAAAACGGATATGCTCTACCTTGCTAAAAGATTTTCGATAATGCAGAGTAGTCGCTTCTACTAAAAAGTAGAAGCAACTGTAAAATCTTAAATCGAACACCCTGTATATTATTGCATATTTGGATTTTGCGGATAATTCTAGACATATTTCGTGAATGTCCTATACCTATCTCCAACTGTTTTTGAAATATTGAAAGTGCCATTATTTATCAAGTTTGACAGCATGTGAAATCTAAATGGCTAAAGATACAGCAAAATGGTTTGCACTTTCCTGTCTTGGTCATAACTTATCGTTTGACACTAATTTTAGATTTAACTAGAGGTTAAATTTTACCGGAATATCTTAACCTCTGGTTAAATAAAGAATTAGTGTCAAACCATAGCTTATGAAAAACCAAGATAGGAAAGTGCAAACCATTTTGCTCTATCTTTGGCCGTTTATATTTCACAGACTGTCTATCTTAGTTAATGGTCGATTTTCAAATGTCAATATTTCAAAAACAGTTGGAGATAGGTATAGGACATTATTCATGAAATATGTCTAGAATTATCCGCAAAATCCCAGTATGCAATAATATATAGTGTTCCATTTCAAATTTTACTGTTGGTTCTACTTTTTAGTAGAAGCGGCAACACTGCATTGTCGAAAATATTTTAGCAAGGTAGAGCATATCCGTTTATGTAAACGTGTTGGGAAAGCTGAGCTGTGTTTTTCCTGGCTGCAAATCAAGGGAAGGACAGGGAATATCATGTTTCTTGTTTCATCGTGATCTTGACAGGTACGTACAAAAGTTTGTAATGTTACAATTGATTTTATGTAGACTTCGTCGAAAGAAAGTGGTATACATTTGCACCAACTTCAAAACGAGTCAAAATTCTTGAGTACTTAGGGCAACATAAACAATAATTACAGCGGCGTAATTATTATCGTTGCTTAGGGTACCGCACGCTGCTTTTAAAACGTAAATATAAATTAATTAGGTTTACCTACCTATTATCCTCAATATTATTTATTCTTACTTTTTGATTTTTAGTGCGAATTTTGGGTTGCAATTTTTTCTGTAAAAGCGTTTTTTTTATAAATTATAAGCTAAATAAAAATAATTTTCTCATCCCAATAGACAAATTTAAAAATTAGTTTTTTACACCTAATGTTGGGAGGTAGGTAATATTGTCAAAATTAAAGCAACAACTTCTGTCACTTGATCAGGGATTATTGCCTACACTATCGCTGCAATTAGTGCAATTATCGTTGACTAAATGGCAAAAAAAAAAAATAAATAAAACTTTATGCTGGGTATAAACTAGACAACATAAATAATTTTGGGTAGAGACATCTACCCAATCAATCAATTGATTTTAGCATGTAAGGGCCTACTTTTTAATTTTACTATTGTAATTTTTTTTAATAATTAATTTTCTATAAAACAGTTTACTTCATAAATAATGTAGGTAGGTACCTACTTAAATTAAAATGAAAATGCTAAACATATTCGATTTTAGTTCAAAAATTTGGGTCGAGTTCTGCAATAAGGATGATTTACGAAGCATGACTGTAGAGGAATTACATAAAAAATGCAAAGTTTGTGAGTTGCACTTCGAAGAGAAATACGAATCGAAAGGTGGAACAAAGAAAATTTTATTTTCCAATGCTGTGCCTACAACAAATATCTCCACCTCTATTGTAACCGAAGGTGTGTCGAACTATATAGTATCAAGAACGCAATGGAATATAGTACTTTCGCTTAAGAACTCATCACTAGCTTATGACAAATTCATGGACATTTTGACTAGCCTAATAAATCAATGTACAACCACAAAGAATATAAAACTAAAAGAAAATAAAAAGATTAAACCATGGATTACCGAAGGAATAATAATTTCGATTAAACATAGGGACAAATTAAAAAAACAGGTAAATAAAAACAAACAAAACATAGAACTTTTTAATAACTATAAAAACTACAGAAATCGACTTAATAGAATTATATCGACTGTCAAATCCAATTATTATGCAAACATTTTAGAAAACAATAAAGACATAAAAAAATTTATAAAGTTTTAAAAGAGGCGACAAATGAGAACACTAGTAAGACAGTAGAAGAAATGAATATTGTGAATAATGAAACAAATGATACTTTCTCTTGTGCTAAAGACATGGCTAATTATTGTAATAAATACTTTGCAGAAGTCGGCGTAAAATTAGCAGAAAAAATTGATAAACCCCCTACTAACTATAAAATACATTACCCACAAATAAAAGAATCTATGTTTTTAAAACCGGTTGACGAAAATGAAATTATCTCCCTTATCAAAAATTTAAAAGAAAATAGTTCTCCCGGATTTGATCAAATAACATTGAAATTAGTAAAAAAATATCACAACTTTCTCTCAACACCTCTTGCTCACATAATTAATCTAATATTTCAAAGTGGAGAAATCCCAGAACAACTCAAAATATCAATAATTTCTCCAATATATAAAAATGGTAATAAAACCCACATAGCGAACTATCGGCCCATCAGCCTTATAAATACCACAACAAAAATCTTTGAGAAATGTTTAAAGGTGAGATTGAATGATTATTTGACAAAACATAATATACTAAGTGAAAACCAATATGGGTTTAGACAAAACACGAGCACATGTGATGCAATGTTTGAACTGGTAAATCAAATTAAAATCAACTTAGATAAAGGCACCAAATGTGCGGCAGTGTTTCTTGATCTGGCAAAGGCTTTTGACACGGTACCTCATGAGGCTCTTTTAAGTGTCCTTGAACATTATGGGGTGAGGGGTATTGTGCTGAAACTTTTAAAGAATTATCTATTTCAAAGAAAACAAATGGTTAAAATAAAAAATACTCTGAGTGACCCGGAGGAAGTAAGGGTGGGCGTCCCCCAGGGAACTGTTCTTGGACCAGTCTTGTTCTTGGTATATATAAACTCATTATTAAAAACTAAGGTTGATGGAACAGTAATTTCATACGCAGATGACACTGTTATAATTTTTAATGATAACACTTGGGAAGATATAAAGATCAAAGCACAACAGGGCATTAGTAGAATAAAAAACTGGTTAGATTATCATAGACTTTCCTTAAATATTAGCAAAACAACGTTTATAGCATTCTCAATAACAAACATTAATCGACCAAAATTTAGCTTACAAATAAATAATAACTTTGAAATAAACATGTCTGAAAAAACGAAATATCTAGGAATCATGATTGACCAAAATCTCAAATGGAATGAACAAATAAAATCTCTTGTAATTAAATTACGAAGATTTATACACAAATTTTATGAATTAAGAAAGTTTATGAACCGTAAACAACTTATAATGATTTATAGGTCGCTGATAGAGTCAATCCTTCGATATGGCATGGTTGTTTGGGGAGGTGCGTATGGTGCAGCCTTACAGCCTCTTAGAGTTATACAAAATCGCATTGTTAAAACTATGTTCAGAAAACCATCACTTTATCCGACAGCTCTCCTTTACAACAGTGAAATACTGAACATAAGAACACTGTATCTATACTTGTGTTGTATTTTCATATATGGAAAGCCGCTTTTAAGAGTCACTGCCAAACATTCTCATAACACAAGAGCTGGTTCAAATAACCGCCTGATGACACCAACGTGTCAGCGTGATGCCAGCCAACGTTATGTTACCACGGTTGCTCCCAAAATTCATAACAAGCTCCCGAGGAACATAACAAATATAACCACAGTACATAAATTTCGATCAGGGGCTAAACAATATATCGCTGGAAATTTGGATTTATTTAGGGATATTCTGTAACAAATGGAACACATTTTAATAATTAATTAATTTATTCACCACATGTCATACGGTGATTATATGGATATATTTTGATTGTATGGATATATTTTAGTTTTAGTTGTTTTTGTATTGTAGCACATACAGGTGCATGCACCTAGGTGCTCAGTCATCATTCATTATCTGTAAATTGTTAGTAACTTTAATGTTAAACTGTAAATGTATAGTATGTAATAATAATATAATATAATATAAAAATAAATACCCAACAGGATATTGGAAATTATTGGTAAGTTCTTATATTGTTGACAGAATAGGCAATAAAAGATATTTTTCATATTCTGACTGATTTTAAAAAAATGCTACTTAAAGATAGGAAAACATTTCTAACTGCCCATAGATTAAAGCATAAATTTTAAAATAATAATAAAGTAAATCATGGTAAATTATTGAATAAATATTTCAGGTTTGATATAAATGGCATGAATTGTTTTAAAATCAATTTAAGTTGGGACCTAGTTTTAAGTGGTGTCTACATTAAGCATATTTAAGGAAATATTTATGATAGCAGACTATTCTGACAAAGAAATGGATACACTTGCAAGTAATTCAGCAAATTTGCCATATCATCCATCAGCAATGGTGTCTGTGGAAAACCAAGAACAAGTTGTATTTAACTCTTCAGGTATTGCTAATTTTGTTAAAATTCCATTGTAGTTGGCATGCATATTTTTACTTTTTGAAGTGAAAACTTCTTTAGGCGCGTTTTGCGTTTTTTTTTTCTTGCGGGAGTTGAATGAGACCGAGGCGTCACGCGTCATGCTCGGATATGTAACGTAACTCTCCTTCTACTGGCATGTTGTTGAATAGGCAGAGGGCTGAAATTTTCAGGGAATGCAGCCGGGGTAAAAAGAAGATCCTGGCTCTAATTTAAGGGGGGGTTTTGGGGTTTTTCGCCCGTATCTCTGCAACGAAGGCTCGGATCGAAATTCTGACAAACGATGACCCCGCTTATTGAAGTTTTCACTTGTCGTGCGGTCTTAAGCACACACGAAATTTTTTTTAAGTGACAGTGCAGGTAAACGAATCAAATCCAAACCAAAATTCAAATTTTGCTATTAAGATGGGGGCTCAAAAGCGTTTAAAAGATTCGAAAAATAAAATCATATTTATTCTGGATTCTGGTGCCTCAGACCATATTATTAACCGGTCTGACCTAGCTGAAAATTTTTCTACCATGTTCCCACCTGTGAATATTTCTGTGGCGAAAAATTGCGAATTTATAACAGCTATTAAGAAGGGGAATCTAGAAGTTATAAGTGACTTGGGAGTCAAGGGCACTTTAAAGGATGTTCTGTACTGTCCTGATGTTCCCTACAATTTGCTTTCTGTGTCAAAGATGCAAAATGCTGGTATGACGATACTGTTTAATGAAACAGGGGTGACAATATCAAAAGGTGGTAAGACGGTAATAAAAGGTAAACCGTTAAACAATTTAATTTCCATTGAATTAACCATTAATAATTCGTTAATAAATAGTAATTTACATGCATTTGGAACATCACAAACAAATTATCAAATTTGGCATCAACGGTTAGGGCATATTGGCAAAAATAAAATTATTGAGTTAAAAACTAAACAGATAGTCGAAGATGTAGGCCTTATAGATCATATTACAGTCCCTGATAGTTTATGCGAGGCGTGTATAAGTGGTAAACAAACACGGTTACCCTTTAATAGGCATAAAGATAAAAATTATGTCAAGAGGCCGTTATTTATAATACATTCAGATGTTTGTGGCCCTATTACTCCATCAACTGTTAATGAGAAAAATTATTTTCTTTTATTTGTTGATCAATTTACTCACTACTGTGTAACATATTTGATTAAAAATAAATCAGATACGTTTTTAAGTTTTAAGGATTATGTTGCAAAAAGTGAGGCTCATTTTAATTTAAAAATCGTTAATTTATATTGCGATAATGGGGGAGAATATTTGTCCTCTGCGATGAAACAATTTTGTATAGACAAGGGCATTAGTTATCACTTGACTGTTCCACGAACCCCACAATTAAACGGTGTCTCAGCGTATGGTGCGAACCATAACAGAGAAAGCCCGTACAATGATAAACGGAGCAAATTTAGATAAAGTTTTTTGGGGTGAGGCAGTGTTAACTGCTACTTATCTAATAAATATTTCACCTACTAGGGTCCTTAAGGGTAACAAAACACCATATGAATTGTGGCATAATAAAAAGCCGCAAACAAAGTATTTAAAAATTTTTGGTTCAACAATACATGTGCATAATAAAACTAATAAAAGGAAATTTGATGAAAAGTGTTTTAAGGGCATATTAGTTGGGTATGAACCAAATGGGTATAAAGTGTGGGAAGTGGAATCAGAAAAGTTTATTGTAGTCAGAGATGTTATTGTTGATGAGATTGATTATTTAAAAACGAGGTCTTCGTGTAAAGAGGTGAGTTTGCAAAAACCTCTAATTAAAACTGATCTTTCTGACTTGTCAAAATCAGTGATTCAATTTCATAACTCTGACAGTGTAAAACCAGATATAAATAAATCTGGAGGTGTGAAACCAGATATAAATAAATCTGGAGCCCAAACTGATATTTTTGACCTAACGTCAAAATCAGTAGTAAATACAAATGGATGTTTATCTCAAGACAAAGAAAAACAAAATTTAAAGAGTGCCACCGTTGATGTTCGACAAAGTGAAAGAATTAAGCAATTACCTCCTATTTCTTATAATGAAGATAATAGTCTTGATTGTTTTATGCGCTCAATCTATTATCAGTAACATACCAACTTCTTATCAGGAAATTAGGAATAGGGACGATAGAAAAGAATGGGAGGTGCTATAAATGACGAAATAAATTCTTTATTAATGAATAATACCTGGTCTTTAGTTCAAAAGCCAGAAAATAAAAACATAGTTACTTGTAAATGGGTCTTTTCTCTTAA
Source organism: Pissodes strobi (assembly GCA_016904865.1). Lineage (NCBI taxonomy): Eukaryota > Metazoa > Arthropoda > Insecta > Coleoptera > Curculionidae > Pissodes > Pissodes strobi. The sequence goes on along the minus strand of MU190711.1, from coordinate 19,304 downwards.
AAATGACGAGGATGGAAACCCAATAAAATATAAAGCTCGCTTAGTAGCAAAAGGATTTAGTCAAAAATACCATGTAGATTATAATGAAACCTTTGCCCCTGTAGCTCGGATATCTAGTTTTAGGTTTTTAATAGCTTTTGCAAATCAACATTGTTTATTGGTACATCACATGGATGTTAAAACCGCATTTTTAAACGGTAAATTAAAAGAAGACATTTATATGCAAGTTCCTGAGGGAATAAAAAGTAAAAATAATGAAGTTTGCAAATTAAATAAAGCACTGTATGGTTTAAAACAGGCGGCAAGATGTTGGTTTGAAGAGTTTGAAAAGACTCTAATAAAAAAAGGGTTTAAAAACTCACCTGTAGATAGATGTATATATATTTTAGATAGGGGTAGTATTTCAAAGAATATTTATATTGTACTATACGTTGATGACATAGTAATTTCAACTGAAAATATTGACAAAATGAATAGTTTTAAACAATATTTAACGAATAAGTTTCTAATGGTAGATTTAAAGGAAATAAAATTATTTTTAGGTATTAGTAATAAAATTAGTTTGGACCAAAGTGCTTATATTAAAACAATATTAAATAAATTTAATATGAGTGACTGTAAATCTGTCAGTAGTCCCCTTGAAAGTAAATTAGACTACGTAGCATTGAATTCGGATGAAATATATGATGCTCCTTGTACAAATGCTATTGGATGTCTAATGTATTTAATGGTTTGTACAAGACCAGATTTAAGTGTAGTAGTTAACATTTTAAGTAGATTTATGAACAAATGCAATAAAGAACTTTGGCAATGCATTAAAAGGACCTTAAGATATTTAAAGGGTTCAATAGATATTAAATTAAACTACACACGGCAGGAATATAAAGAATTTTTATTAGGTTTTGTTGATTCAGATTGGGGTGGCAGTGTAGATAGTGATAAAAAAAGCACAACAGGTTATTTATTTAAATTGTTTGAAAATGCAACTATTTGTTGGAATACAAAAAGACAAAATTCTGTCGCTGTTTCATCGACAGAGGCTGAATATATGGCTTTATTTGAATGTGTTAAAGAAGCATATTTTATTATTTAGCAGCACCGAAATTTTTGACCTTTAGAAGTAAAATAGGCTTAAATTAAGTAAGTTAGGGTAAATGGTCTGATTGGGTTTTCCTGGGTTTCCCCAATCCTTGCAGCAAATTTGAGCCATAATTGTAATCGTCGTTCCCAGAATGCACTAAGGAGGTACCTACTTTAGTTAGAAAATAGCATGTAAGAGTAACATGTATTATATTATTAGAAGTATTTTTAGGTGTTTATTAGGATTAATTTTTGAGGGGACGTGTTGGAATATAAACAAAAATCAATTCCCTAATAAGTATAATCTATGGACCATACATAACTGTTAAGCCGCCAGACATTAATTTTATTTATGTGACATCGAACAACAACTGAAAATTGGTTTTATAAAAGGAGCTGATTAGGCATCAGCGTTATGAACGTTAGTTATGCGTTTGTTGTATGTAAGAGAGAGAATAGTGAGTCAGTTGATATAAGTAGATTGCGCGGGTACCTTCTAAGTGTTTCTCACTTGGAAAATAAAAGTTAATTAAAACAGAAACCTTTTGTATTGTATTTACCCCATATAACCAATAGGGAGAAGGAAAAATTTAAATAATTAATTTCGGGAGAACGGGAAGAGGTACGGGGTCGAAATTTTTATGGTAGGTGCGCACCATGGGGGCCACCTTAGGCTATACGGGGGGGGGCTCTAATTTAAGGGGGGTTTTGGGGTTTTTCGCCCGTATCTCTGCAACGAAGGCTCGGATCGAAATTCTGACAAACGATGACCCCGCTTATTGAAGTTTTCACTTCTGTCGTGCGGTCTTAAGCACACACCAAATTTTTTTAAGTGACATTTTTTTGTACCCAGACAGTGACCACAGTTGAATCGTTCATTTCAAAAACGACTTAAGTCAATAATTTTGCTTTTTGACATTTCACTACCAAACATGTCTTTGACCGTAGACGCACATTCTCTGCTAAAATGACACAAGTCCGACGCTTCCTTATATATATTTTACGAAGAGATGTTCTATGCTCGCTGCAAACACAACCTAAGTCGTCGACTTATGTTGTTTCAACACGGAACGGAAATATAAAACGAAATCTGGTGGGGGCGAGACATTTTGTTTATCAAACTGTCATATCTTGTTTGGCTTTTGTCACAGTTTATTTTACAAGCTCAATCACTTGTGATTAGTCGATTTTTTGTGATTCCTGTCGAAAAAGACTTTAAAATGTCCAGTTCTAGTAAAGATGTTAATCCTGAGCCGCTTAAAAAGAGAAAATCGCATCCTGATTCGTATAAAAGAAATATTATAAAGCATGCAAAGGTCAAAGGAATTCAACACATAAACTGGAAACGCAGATCGGTGTTCGCACGTAGTACAGGTCCGGATTGCAAGTAAGTTGATTTTTGAAGTGAAAACTTCTTTAGGCGCGTTTTGCGTTTTTCTTTGCGGGGGTTGAATGAGACCGAGCCGTCACGCGTCATGCTCGGATATGTAACGTAACGCTCCTTCTACTGGCATGTTCCCGTATAGGTAGAGGGCTGAAATTCTCAGGGGATGTAGCCGGGGTAAAAAGAAGATCCTGGACGAAAACGTGACCCGGTACCTCCTCCCGTTTGGCCAGGAGAGGAGGGAGAAGGAAAAATTTAAATAATTAATTTCGGGAGAACGGGAAGAGGTACGGGGTCGACATTTTTATGGTAGGTGCGCCCCATGGGGGGCCACCTTAGGCGACCGGGGCTCTAATTTAAGGGGGGGTTTTGGGGGAAAAACCGTTTTTCGCCCGTATCTCTGCCACGAAGGCTCGGATCGAAATTCTGACAATGACCCCGCTTATTCTTCGTGCGGTCTTAAGCACACACCAAATTTTTTAAATACTTTTTTTGAGAATAAGTTTTATAATATTTTTTATTTTCAGTTGTAAGATGCACTGTTTTCGCATGTTACTTCAAGCCGACTTGAGTATAACAAAACTGAATGATTTTAATACAAAGGACGAACAGGATATTTACCTGCAACAGTTAATAGAAAAGAAATCTGTAAGATCACACAGACCTCGTAAAGAAGATTCAAGCATTTCGCGTGAGTACTCGTTTAAATATTTTATTGAGTTGATCACTAAAAAGCAAGTTGTTTGCAAGAAAGCTTTCTGTTCAATCTATGGCATTACGAACGCCCGTGTAAAGCGCCTACTTAAGCTAAAATCTCAGTCAATAACACCACACGATAGACGTGGCAAGCATCCCAAGAACACCATACCTCCAAATGTCCTACAAAAAATCCATGATCACATTATGTCTTTCCCAAGAAAACAAACCCACTACTCTGGGGCGTCATATGGAATATCTAGACGCACAGACTATGTTTTTACTTTTTAAGGCGAAATACCCCGACCTGGGCATAAAGTACAAGTTTTATATTAAGTATTTCAAAGAAAACTTTTCACTGCGTTTTGGTAGGCCCCAGATCGATACGTGTATAACCTGCGAAGAACTAATGGTCAAAATTAAAAGCTCCAAGTTGGGAGATCATGCAAAAAGGGCAGCTGAAGCAGAGCTAACAGTTCACAAACGACGAAGTAAGAAGTTTCATAAATATCGACAATTATAAACCAAATTCTCAATATGTGGGAATTAAAAATCACATGTCAAGTCAACGTATCACCCATCTACAAGTAAACAGACGTTTGTAGGTAATAAATGGTAAAATAGGACACGATCGTACAATTTGTCATTATAAACATCAAATTTGTAATTTTTGTCACATTAAAGGTGACCTTGAGACCAATTGCTTAACGAAACGTATTAATTTCAAAACGAAACAAATCCAGTCAAATCACGAGAAAACGCATAAATCACACATTAAATTATCAGAAACTATAAATCTTATTAAAAATGTTCCAGATTCTCATTTAAAATTTTACAAAACATTTCTATTAACGGACAAAAATGCAAAGGATTCATTGATATGGGTAGCGATTGTTCGATTACAAAAGGGTCAGTGGTGGAAATATTAAAGTTCAAGATTTATAACCTTGAAAAAGCAATTAAGTAGTCTCTCTGGTTTTTTTTGGATCGGGAACCACGGTTACGCATAGTATTTTGTGAAAAGACACAAACCGATGAAGTTAATCGTGGCATTGAATATTATATGTAATTGATAATTTAGATTTTCAATTTGACATTTTAATATAGAAGGCAATTTTACCGAAAACCCAAATGGTATAGAGTTGACAATCTTCTTCATTTTAAAAATAAAGAAACTATGCTAGACTGGCTTAAAAATAATATTAACTGTAATCTTCAGATCTCATCAAATAATTTCAGCAAACTTTATGATATTTTACAGTCACATGAAACGAGTATGTTTGAGTCATCAAAACCATCTTAGATCCGTTTGTAACATCACGAGTAAATACTCTTAAAAATATCTGGGATCTGAAAGTCACACAAGTACAAAAGGGTCTAAACAACACGAAACACCGCATTACTCAATCAATACACGCCCGCAGAAATTTTACTTGGCTTTGAACTTAAAATGGACTCTGATTTACATAATTTGGAGGATGTAATCAAAATTCGACGAAAAGCAGCCAGGAATCTCGAGGAAAATCGAACAAAAGAAAACCTCAGTTTCAACAAGAAACGCTCTCCACCAAAATATTTTTCTGTCGGTGACCTAGTTCTCACCAGTTTTTCAGCCAATAATGAAAGTAAGAAACTTCTTCCAAAATTCAGAGGACCGTTCCGAGTTACTGAGGTGTTACCGAATGATCGATATCGTGTTAAAGAAGACATACACACCGAGGGGTCAGGAAACCATATGAAGGCGTCTTTTGCTTGGAAAATATCAAACCGTTCACAATTCAAAAGAATTAAGGTAAAGTATATCTTTCATTTTTGTAGTCAGTGGCAAAAATATTCGCAGTCAGTGGCAAATAAATAAAAACATTTTTGTCGTCAGAGGCAAAAATATTCGCCGTCAGTGGCAAATAAATAAAATCATTTTGTCGTCAGAGGCAAAAAACATTCGCCCTCAGTGGCAAATAAATAATAACATTCTTGTCGTCAGAGGCAAAAATATTCGTCATCAGTGGCAATAATGCATGCCATCATAGGCAAAATATATAAACGCCGCCGTCACAGGCACAAAATTGATCAATTGCATTTCTGTTCTTTTAGGGCAATATCCTTGCGAGGACGCAAGGACAACAGGATGGCCGTGCTGTTCACGACTCGTGAAACGCCCTATATCCGACACACGACTCGTGAAACACACCATAGCCAGGCTTTCCGACGTCGAGTTACCTAACGATGACAAAGAACGATGATACCTCCTTTTTATATTTATTTAACATGTATAGATAGATTATTCACACTCGGTAGAAACGGGGAAAAGATTATTCATTACGCAAAACTAATATAGATAAAACGCTCTATTTTGCTATTCCTATTTTTAATTGTTTATTGTTTGGCAGATATTATTGCAATATATATTCGTTGTGTTGAATCTCAGAGTTTGACTATAAAATCGGTGAATAGCCGACACTTGTTTACTGCACATACACAGAAGTTTTTCTACTACAACAAACTTCAGCAAAGCACCTTTAAGATTTGGCAAGATTTTGATCATCTTCACAACTTCCCTCTTCTATTATTCCAACCAAAATTCACTTATTTCATTTAAGTAGACAGTTTTGTTGTAAAAGCATCGGCTAATCTACAACTCCACAAAAACGACTTTTTGTTGAAAAATAACTAAAGGATGTAAAAGTATTTTTTCTTCAAACGTCAGTAAATCCGTCATTACTCGACTGTGTAGGCGGCAGTGAAGTTTCGTTTTTCCTCCGCCGGAGCTTTACTTTTCACTTTACCGCCGGCGGAGGTAAAAGTGTTATCATAGCAACATAGATACAATACAAACAAACATCAAAATAAGCGTCAACAACTCAAGAGTTATTAAACTAAAATTTGTATTTATCACTCAATGTGTGACTGCATTTCTAAAAATCACTAATTTAGGAACAAATTGGTTACTATTTAATCGAACTTACCCAATGACTGCTTATCAATACGGAATTAAAACGCAATCGAAGACGCAATTTTAAAAATATAATTATTATTGTTGACAGTGTCCACTGACAGCTTTATGTTACATTACTATAGCAACAACCTGAGCATATTCACCGACACCGCACCGGTCTAAGCCGCCTTGCGAACCCACTTATCTTTAATAATAATTATTATTACTATTAAAAAGAGACTTTTTGCATTAATTTGTCGACATTTGAAGAAAAAACAGCATATTTTATTTGGAGGAAAAGTTACTTTTCATGGCTTGCTCTCTATTACCAGCCTCACTCCGTTCGGCTTAAACACGAGCGCGCCATGAAAAGTATCACTTTTCCTCCATATAAAATAATATATTATTCATTAGACATATTTTACGTTTCCGTCAGACAAAATTCAGAATCATAAACAAGTAAAACTTTAACCTCGCATCTCGATCTAGCTATTTTTGGCGTTTACCAGCTAATATATTATATCAATAAGTGTAGATATATCTCTTTTTAAATCCATGTGAGAAAAAGAGATAAACATATCAACACCAACCTTTCCATAAGCAAAATAAGACCAAACGTCAAAATCCGCATAGATGGGTACGGCGCGGCGGTAAATTTAAATTTGGGAATGTTTTCTGTGAAATTTTGCACTCTTATCACGTTATGTTGTCAGTACCTTAATAGCTATCGATCGAGCTAATGTTAGCACTTAACAATAAAGCTAAAACAGATTTCCAATTCATCATTTTGCGCTCGAGAAGTAGAAAATGCTTGAATTTTAGCTTTACTTCTTAATAAATTTAACCGCAACATGGCGAACGGGCGGAGCTTAGCCTCTATTGAAATCACTGTCTTGTATAAAGTCACTATAAAGCCGCGATATTCGTAGCGCCATGTGTCGTAACAACGTTTACTTATCTGCAGCGGCACCCCGCCAAATAAGCAGTCCTGCATCCAGACGCATAATTCGTGCAAACCAATCACCTCAATGTATTTCAAACCCCAATGCCGTATCAGCTACAGTATGCAGGAAGACATTCCGACTATCACTGTCTCTTAAAGGAAGTAATCAAGTTAGCTCCTAAATTTCCGATCTTTAACGATCGAATTTTATAAAAACTAGTTTGGGTTAGACCACCGAACATTAACTACTGTGATTCCCACTATTCCCAGTAGGCCGCATTTTCATTTACTTTAGAGCAAATTATCAAATACTTGATACTTGAATAGTTCGTTTGCATGATTAAATAATATTAGTAAGTGGAGTGCTAAGACTTATACTGTAGCTGCTTCAGGCAGAAGATATAAAAAAAGGTAACGTAAGTACCTACTTCTTAAGAATATTTATATTTTTACATATTGTTTTAACTTTTTTCTCAGCCTAATGACTCTAAAGAATTGTATTTCTAAGAAAATCAATTGAATGTATCTATATTTCTCAATTACTTATAAGGTTGCCAAGTGTCCTCCTTTCGGGAGGACAGTTCTTTAAAACGTTGAGTCGTCCTTTCTCCCTTGTCACCGAAATGTCCTCCTTTTTCAATATCATAATATTATTGCAAAAAAATATAAAAATAATAATAAAATAGCAAATCAATCTCAAACCATGTTACCACTGCCAAAAGATTTTTTTGTGCTCAAATAGTAGTTCCATAGTACCATTTGAAATTTGGCACCGCGGCCTCTGAGTGGCGTCAAATAATATTCGATGGAGTACATGTCTCTATTCTATTATATACGTAGATCTCTTACACTTCGGGTTTATATTAGACGGTTTCGGTTAGTTGTTTAGGTAGATTTCGCGCCTGTTATAAATTTTAATAAAGGAGTATTTTCGAAATTTCAGCTTTCGCTGAACAAAAAATGCCATAAAATCCCAACCGCGCCCAAATTTGATACAAATGTTTTTTAAATTTAACTTTGTGCTCATGCGATAGGTGATGCCAAGCTCGACCTCCACAGAAGCGGAGTAAAAAATAATTTTTTTCTTCAAACGTCAGTAAATCCGTCATTACTCGACTGTGTAGGCGGCCGTGAAGTTTCGTTTTTCCTCCGCCGGAGCTTTACTTTTCACTTTTCCGCCGGCGGAGGTAAAAGTGTTACCATAGCAACATAGATACAATACAAACAGACAACAAAATAAGCGTCAACAACTCAAGATTTATTAAACTACAATTTGTATTTATCACTCTCTATTACCAGCCTCACTCCGTTCGGCTGTTTAACACGAGCGCGCCATGAAAAGTATCACTTTTCCTCCATATAAAATAATATACTATTATTTAACAAATACGACCGTCTTGAAATGGGATATTTTGGGTATCAATTCTGGATTTTTAGAAAAAGGATATTTTCAAAATTCTATATAGAAAAGGGGTATTGTATCCAAAAAAGGAGTATAAGAACGGGTAGAGCTACGGGGTCAAATTTTTATGGTAGGTGCGGCTCATGGGGGCTACCTTTTGACCATATGGAGGGGGGACCGAGGCCCTAATTTAAGGGGGATTTTGGGGGAAAAACCGTTTTTGGTCTATATCTCCAACGGAGCCTCGGATCGAAAATATGACAAGCGATGACCCCGTTTCGCGGGGTCATCTATGGGCAAAGGAATTATACCCCCACCCTCCCCAGATATCCAAAAATTTTCGAAAAAATGGGAAAACTTGAAAAAAACGTAAAATATTCTTCGGAAAGTTAATAAAAATATCATAAAACGAAATAAGAAAAAATATATTAAAAGAAAAGTTAGAGAACCGCGGCTTTCGGCGAAAAATATGCCAGTAAAATGGCAAAAATGGAAAGAAAAAAAGCTTTATGAAAAAAAGCACAGAATTTTTTTTTGATGATTTACCTAATAAACAACGGTAATAATTATTAAAAAAAATTAAGCAGTTGGGTGGATAGCTCCTCACCATTTTTCAAAGCCGCGAGCCGCCACTGGAAAAGTCCTCCCTGGGCTCGTGGAAAACTTGGCAACCCTAATTACTTACTAATTACTTTACTTTGATAAATACGATATTATAATTATATAGTGGATGGTATACTATACAATGGCGTAGTTTAAAACAGTGAAATCGTTGGTCCTCCCCCCGCGGCAAATATTGTGGGGGCCCTCTTTTCATAAATTGACTAAGACTAAGAGCCTAATAATAATAAACTATTTTTGTTATGATAGGAACGAATAAGTACACTAGTTTTTTGTTTAAAATATAGTCGGCTATCTTTGAAGCCCCCCGTCGTTCAAGGGTTCTGTTCGTCATGCGTGCTCCACGAACTTGTCAACTATACGCCACTGGCCACTGGTGTGAGTGATATAGCATGCTTTATAGTTTAACCTTTAACATGGTCCAGTGTGATGCATCGGCGTATAGGAAATCCCAAGAGAATTTTAAATTCACTCCAAATATTTGTTAAATGTTGACTTTAGAGCATAATTAGACTTTTTAAAGGTCTCTGTATGGTAAATACTTTAGGTTAAAAGTCTTTGGTAAATACACATGCCGAATTTGAACATTTTTTTACAAAACAATCTGAATTTATTTGAATAAAATTGCAGCTAATTTTTCCTTAAAATTGAACAGGCAACACTGCAAATACCAGACACCACCAGCAGCAAAATGCCAACTTACGTTTAACAATACTAAATCATAGTTTGACAAGTTTACTTATGCTGGTGTTTGTAGTATTAAAATTTTAATGAAAAAGTAGCTGCAATTTCATTCAAATCAGTTAAGATTGGCTCGTCCAAAATTGGTCAAATTCGGCATGTGTATTTACATAAACTTTTAAAAAGATTTGCAAGAACTATTGCTTGGGTTAGAGTCTTTGTACTGTAGTTTGCTAAGGTTTGCTTAGTTTCTCTTCTCTTTAGTTTTGTATTACTATCGGCGTTGGATAAGCCTAAACCTAAACACAAGAGTGGTGCAGAAAAACGTAAATTAAAAGAACAAAATATTCAAAGAATTAATAAACTGCCCAAGATTGACAAATATTTTGCTATTCCCTCCCAGTAATCTCAGCATTCGCATGATCAGGCGAGTGTGAGTAGCTCATCCTCGTTACCACAAGGAAATGAAAATGTTCGCTTGGATGATACTAATATTAAACAACAAACTTCTTGTTAGGAGCTCTTAGAATGTGTCACTGACAAACCCATTCAACCTTCTGATACGCAAAATACCAATCTACAATTTTTGGTATTAACTAGCTTTCATCCTAAATAAAAAATTTATTTTCTTACTTTTCATGGGATACGAAAAATATTAGTTCTTTATTAGTTTTCATCCTGAATAAAAAATATTGTTATATTCTTACTTTTTATGTGGTACTCATAGGTATATCATGTATTACCTATGAACTTAGTTTTAAAATATACAAGGGGTAGGGGCCCATAAATATCTATTGCCCTGAGGTCCACGCGTCCCTTGATCCGCCGCTGCCGCCATGTCGGGCCAGTTTTCACGTTTTGACACTTCATAATCACTCTAGTTATTTACTCCTGTGACATAGTGATATCCAGCCATAATCATCGTCATATCAAGCCTACAAAAAGGTATTTATCGGCATCTAAGGTCTAAGGGGCTTTAAGCCCCGGGCATTGAAACTAGAGGGGCGGCGCGGGCTGAACATGAGATCAGTAGTTATAGTATACTTATTAATTATTCGATAGTTTTATGTCATTCGAACACTAATGACATTAGTCATCGTACCCGAGACCTGAGTTAGAATCCCACTTGGCATTTTATAAGCTACCGTGAGATATGTAATCCACCAGCCACCAACAGTACAAACTCTGCAATCGTTTGCCCCCTACCCCGCTCGATATATCCAGCCAGCCTGAGATGCTGAACCGCCAGATAGCTTCCGACCCGATTGCCAATTGATGATGGTAGCTGACTTTCATGTTCATGCTTTCAATCTGGCTGGCTTGATTGAGCTTGTCGTCCTTGTCGCTTGTCGTCCTTGTCGCGATTATACAAAAAAATAGCACGGTGGGGTCGGTGCGTCGCCGTCGGTGGGATTAAAAGTTAGAATAAAATTCATTCAATAAATAGTAGAATAGTAAAATCAATGTCCTTAGCATTGGCGTAGACAGGGGGGGGGGCGTAGACAGGAGGGGGGCGTGCCCCCCCCCCCTGGGAATTTACCCGACTCATTTTTCAACATATCATTCATGTCATGCCATTCAAGAGGGTGCCGAATCCTTGTTTTTTTAAGGATTTTAACGACTTTTGGGTAAGAATGGGGCGTGGCTTAGCCTCCGTCTGTTGGTACCACTGAGGCCTTATCTTCGGTTCGAAATAATTTTGAGAATCTTCCTGTGCCTAATAATCGCGAACGCAACTGAAGAAAGATCATTGATCATTTTGCAGAAAACGAAAAATTATCAAAGAAATTCCCTAAAGCAAATAAATTTTAATGCGCTTGCTATTTGAATCACTTATTGCAGAAAGGGTACAAGTCAGTTTTCGGCAATATTAAGGTTTTCTTGAAAATGTATTATTTAAATGTATCTCTATCGTTTAGCACAGAAAAGGTAGGGGAATGTGGGGCAAAGCGGACCCTCGGGGCAAAGCGGCCATCGCCCACCACGTCTAAAACGAAAGTGGCGCGCGAATCATGGATGCCACGTTTTAAAGCTCTCGCCAAAACAAGTTTATTCCTATGATTTCGGCAGCAGTCGCGTCACACCTCTGTGAGATAACAAGTGGAAAGTATTCATACTCTGTGATGTAATTATAACCCGTATGTTACGGAATAAGCAATAAAAACGTAAGTTTTTAGTGTGCCTTTAAATTATCAATTTCGTTGTTCAAAGGAATTAGTAGCAATTTTGTGCTAATTAGCTCATTTTTTTTATTTTAATCTTTTTTTTAATAAAATGGTCGTTCGGGGCAAAGCGGACATTTTACTGCACGGCAAAGCGGACAGCTATTTTGACACATTTCATGTTTTTCTTAATGGCGAGCAGGGCTATTTCAATTGGTTTGAATTCATGCTTTATCAACTTTTAAAGGCAAATAGCTCGAAAATGGCTTGAGCAAATGTAGACAAATTATATATTTTTGTAATCGGAGAATAAAGATCTTTCATCCTGAGGATACATATACAGGGTGTCCCATTTAAAAAATATATATATATATTTTGTTTTTCGCACTTTTTGCAACACCCTGTATAGACAAAAATATCTTTTCTGAGAACTATTTCTCCAGCACTACAACTTTTATATTTACATCTTTTTTCTACTCAGTGGCACAAAAAAGTTAAGGGGGGTGGGAAAATATAAAATATGACCCTGTACCCTTTCTGCAATAAGCGATTAATTTATGCATTAACAGTGATCTTTTGGAACAGTTATAATTTTGATTCAATGATAATCAATTATTGATGAATTTACCAGACGCAAATCAAGAAAAGTAAATATATAAGGTTTTCTGCTATTTTTTGATTAAATGGAAAAATAATTATATAGGCACATTCTAGTATCTATGGGGATTGCAAATATACTGGGGGAGAAGAGATATTTTTTCTATTTTTTTTTTAAGTTATGTTTGTTTTCTTTTTTAATTTGGACTAGTTTTTGTTAGTTTGGGTTGGTTTAGGTTAGACTAACCCAAATTAAAAAAAGAAAACAAACATAACTTTTAAAAAAATTAAAAAAAACTCTTCTCCGCCAGTATATTTGCAATCCCTAAGGACACTAGAATGTGCCAACATAAAAAAATTTCCATATAATCTAAAAATAGAAGAAAACCGTATAAGCAATAATTACCCTTACCTACTTTATGGATAGCCAGTTTTCTCCATTTTGTGTTTTATTTTTATTTTTATGACTGCTCCTAGTTTATGCTAATTTATTTCTATTTCTGTTAATTTTGTTTAAATATTAAACAAAACATTTAACATTTAAGTTTTTGTTGGTTTCATATTATATTTTAAATACATATAACACTATATTATGTAGTTTCATGCGTATATTATTTTATTAAACTTAAACGTTAATTATAAATATTTAAAATTGTCTTAATTACCAGTTTTTATTTTTAAATGGGCCTTGATAGGTCGAATTTCCGGATTAATAAAATTACGCTTAAATGGGCGTGAAACTAAAAAATATTCCTATGAAGGATAGGGGCGGCAGAGACTGTTAGCCCCGGGCAGCCTTTTGGGTTAATCCGCCACTGCTCAGGAGCCCAATTCTTGAAATATGGTGAACATTTTTACTAGTGAATTTTTTCACCAGATATATTTAACCCGACGGAGTGGTTATGTGGCAAAATCGGGTTCTTGAATACCGAATGAACGTTTATGGTGAAACTACAGCTACCATTTGGAAACTACGAAATGTTGTTTAAACACGGTAATAATTTCCAATAAAATCGAAAACGCTCTACCGCTTTTTGATTTCTAACCTTACTTAACTTTTTGTTTTTAAATTAGCACAAAATGTTTGTTTTTTGTTTATTTGTATTCCACGTCCGTGAGGCAAAAGGCAAGAAATTTTGCTTAAAATTGTGTTAATTTTTGTATATACATTGTGGCAATACTTACTTTGTAGTATGACAAAAAAGTATTCAGGGCACGTTTCCCAAAAACAAAAAGAAAAATTAACAGAAATTATATCTATCGATGAGGAATTGCGTAAGGGAAAATTTACCAATTCTTTCACAAGAAAAGAAATGCAATCTAGATGGGAATCTATAGCTAAGGAGCTAAATTCTATTCCCGGAACAAAAAAGAATGGGGAGCAATGGAAGATGGTAAGACTCTTAATAAATTTATGGTAATACCATTTAACCAATTTATATGTATCACTTAGATATAAAACCATTAAATGCTAGAGTAATATAGTATTGCCTAATCTGCTATATGCACATAGTAACAGGCTAACAGACAGATAAATTTGGTCAAAGGATTATTAGTTGTAGCATATTTACTTGACTATAATTTGTAGACATGGAAAGATTTAAAAATAAATGCAAAACGAAAAAATACAATTATGAAGATATACATAAAGGGTACAGGTGGTGGGCCACCACCTCAAAATAATCTAACTTCAGTTGATGAGGCAGTTTTGAAAGTCTTAGAGCCTACACTTTTGGAAGGCAATAAGAGTATTGCCGAATCTACCTGTTCAATTGCTGACTTGTCTATATTGAACCCGAAGTTGGAAACTTTGGAGGTAAGTAGGTTTTTACTTTGTAAGGTATTTGCAATGTTTTGTTCATTAAGAAAATTAAAAATTAACTTTACAAATAGTAAGTAAATAGTTGTATCTTAACGTAATCTTTATCTGTAAAATTGCATCAGCTATAAATTTTGCAAATTTGTGTTTGCCAGTGTAGATACTTTTTAGATTTGATTTCTACTATAGCTCTTTGTATGTAAATTAATTATACCTTTACAGGATGCATCTGTGCAAGAGCATGAAGCAATTGAAACTCCTGTAGTAGTTACAGATGATAATGACTATGGTATTAAAACTGCGGAATCAGTAGACATTTTGGGAGATACGAATGGCAGCCTACTAAAAATTAATGATTCCAGTAATTTCATATATAATACACCCTTACCTAAGCGTAAAAAGCAGCTATTATCCAAAAGAAAAAAGTTGGAAGAAATTCAGAATAATTCTGAAAAGATGATACATTTGTCAGGCAAAAAATTGCAAATGAAACAGGACTATTATGAAAGGAAATTAATAATACTGAAAGAAAATAATGAAGAAGTAGGATAGCTGATTCTCTTTACACTATAAGTAATTTCCTTTCAGAACTAATTTAGATGCAATAATTGTTTGTTTAGTTCATTACATTTTTTTTTATGGCAGTGGCACACACACTAAAGGGAGACCCTATGGCGCTCGACGAGCGGTGTGTGTGCGAAGATGTTGATTGACACGGCTCTTGAATATTTGTAAGTTGTAATTAGTGGGAAACAGATGTCCTAGGAGTGAGTTCCACAGTGATGCAGTGCGCCAGACAAAGGAGTTCTTGTAAAGCGATGTTCTAGGTGTTTCCAGTTGTACGACGAACTGGTGCGCTCTTGCCGTCTGTCGTGACTGTCTGACAGGAGCTGCCAGGGGCGGGATGAGGCGGACCAAATCCTGGGAACATCTGCCGTGAAAGTATCTGTAAAACAGAGATATCTCGGCTACATGTCTGCGGTGTTCCAGACTATCTAGATTCCGAGTCAACTCCGGGTCGCCGACGAGAGGCACAGCTCTCTTTTGAATGGAATCCAGCAGCTTTAGGGTGTGCTTTGGTGCGGCACCCCAGATATGTGAGCAATATTCTAAGCACGGTCTTAATTGCGCTTTGTAGAGCAAGAGCAACTGCTGCGGTGTATAGAGTTTTTTGTTCCGAAATAGCGCACCAAGCTTCTGGGAGGCTGATTTTGCGATGTTAGCAACGTGGTCATGCCAGGACATATTGCTGTTGACCGAGATACCCAGCAGTCCGATTGACGGGGATGAAGGAATGGTCGACCCTGCCATAATGATGTCAGGGCCCGCTGTATTGGCCCTCTTGGTAAACGTGGCTGCTTGGGTCTTTGCTGCATTGAACTGGACCAAATTTCGGTCGCCCCAAGTTTGAACTTTCTCCAGGTCTTGATTAATTGCTGTAATCTGCTCCTGTCTGCGGTGATGAGTCTCAGTCGCTGGTAAGGGTTTTTCTGATCTAAAGTGGGAGACAAGGGTACTGTCATCTGCAAAACTGTAAACAGGATTATTTGTTTCGGTCAGCAGGTCATTAATATAGATGAGGAACAGAGTTGGTGAAAGTATTGCGCCCTGAGGCACGCCCGCGTTGATGGTGAATGTGTTCGAGATGTGTCCATCGACTGCAACGTGCAGAGATCGGCTCTTAAGGAAACTGGCAAGCCAGCTGCAGAGAGAGGCTGGCAGTCCGAAGGACGGTAGTTTGTTGAGCAGTCCGTCATGCCAAACTCTGTCGAATGCCTTTGAAATATCCAACGCAATCGCTCGGGACTCTCCGTAGTTTTCAATTGCCCTACACCATATATGAGTGACATAGGCCAATATATCTCCTGTCGATCTCTCTTTTCGAAAGCCGTATTGATTATCGCTGATTATTTTGTTGTTCTCGAGGTACTTGAGTAGTTGCTGATTGACTACACGTTCCATGACTTTGGAGATTATTGGAAGCAAGGCAATTGGACGATAGTTTGAGGGCGTGGTTTTCTTGCCTTTTTTTGGAACAGGTTGCACTCGAGCGACTTTCCAAGAAGATGGGTAAATCCCTTTTCCGTAAGACAGAGAAAAAAGCCTGGAGAAAACGGGTGTTAGTTCGTTGGCGCAGTTCTTTAACACGATGGCAGGTATTCCGTCCGGTCCTGATGCCTTTTGCGTATCTAGATTTTTAAGGATTTTACGAATATCACGCTGATGAAATTTGACTTCTGCCATAGTAGTGTTGATGTTCGATATGGCGGGGAGAGTCTTGCCTTGGGGAACGTCTAAGGTAGAGTGCGAAGAAAACATTTTGGCGAGCATGTTTGCTTTTTCCTTGGCTGTAGTCGCCGTGATGCCACGTTCGTCTGTCAAAGGTGGGAGAGACGTTTCTGTAAAGTTGTTACTTACTGCCTTTGCTACCGACCAGAAATTCCTGGAGCCACTGGGGCATTTCAAAAGTTTATTCCTGATCCTTTGATTGTGTTTGTCCTTAGTTTCGTCGATAACACGCTTGCATTCGTTTCTCGCTTCGACAGAATAATTGCGATTTTCAGCGGTCTGATTTTGCTGCCAGTACTTGTAGGCTTGCTGTTTCCTACCCACAGCTCTTTCGCATATTCTGTCGAACCAAGGCTTTCCTTTTGATGGTAACTTGATGGAATTTGGGATGTATGCTTCCATTCCTGAGGAGATTACTTGCGTGATCTTTTCGCAGCAGACTGACGAGTCGTCAGCGCCAAAGCAGACGTCGACCCAAGGAAAATCTAGGTAGAACTCCCTTAGATCGTCCCAGTTTGCAGAATTGTAATGCCAGATTTTGCGAGGCAATGGTGGATCCTTCTTTATGAGTGGCAATTCACAAACCGTTGTAATAAGATTGTGGTCGGAAGTACCTAATGGCGGACCAACTGTAACTGTATACTGGTCAGGATTGGTGGTTAGAAAAAGATCCAGGAGGGCGGCGAATTCGCCCCTCTCTGAGATTCGAGTTGGTTCGTCTACAATTTGAGTAAGGCCGCAGCTGATGGCGAATGCTTCAGCCTCTCTACCTTCGTTGTCGGTCTTGTTATGATGTTTGAGCCAGTTGGTGTTGTGGGCATTGAAGTCTCCCAAAACGATTATTTCTGAACTGGGGTGATCAACCTGTATTGAGTCAAAAGTGGTAGCTAGTGTTGAAAAAAAGCTTTGGTAGAAACATATAAATTTGGTTAATCCCTTGGCGGTGAACTTGAGCCACATGACGTCAAGGTTGTTTGGTTCGAGTGTTTCCTCGCGGTGACATGAAAGGTCGCTTCGGACAAAAAGGCATATTCCGAACTTATGTCTAAATCGGGTATGTAAGTCGTAACCAGGATAAGGGTAGTTCACTGTTGTTGTTGCAGAACATACTTGTGTTTCTGTAAGGGCTAGTATGTGTGGTCTATTTGCTTGTAGATGTTGGTGTACCGAATTTATGTTTGTATTTAGGCCTCTTATGTTGCAGAAATCAATTCTAAATTGGTTCGGTATCTTTGCTGTCTGTGAAATGCGGAATGAAGGGCTCCCAGGGCCACCCAGCGCCCGGAGATCCGAATGGCCGGGGAGTTTACCTCCGGAATATTTTGATCCTGGAACCACCATCATGTCCATATTATTATATTCCTACTGTGGAACCCGGAACCACCAGCGCGGAAACGGAACGTGATTCGGGAAAACCACTTAGCGCTTCCCAGTTCTGGTGGAGTGGTCTTTCACCGGACGATGCGAGTAGGCGTATGCATCTACCACCTAGGGCCGCTTGCACTGGATGCATCGGCCTCAGACTCTTTTCTTTGGCGGTCCCTAGTCTGACAGGGGTAAAAATAGGGTTTGTTGGGTCACTCCCTAGTGAGCAGCTCCAGACTTTGTACTTTGGTGTTCTCCAGCCTGGAGGAGGACGATGGGATTTGATGAGCCACATCCCGTGGCAACTCGGAATGGCGGGGGCGTCACTCCCCGTAATCAAACTGCT